>CAIGQW010053927.1:4121171-4135699 GCA_903798125.1 Danio choprae | reverse complement strand
TGTCTGTATTGTATTCTATTCAATTCAGTAGCCATTCATCTACATTCTATTCTATTCTGTTCTGTTCTATTCTATTTCGTTCCATTCCATTTTATTCTATTCTATCCTCTTCTGTTCTATTCTATTCTGTTCTATTCTATTCTATTCTATTTCTTAGCCTGTTTGCTCTAAGGTTATCTGTGTTGCATTCTATTTTGTTATATTCTATTTTATTCCATTCAGAATGTTTTAGCAGGCTTGTTCTACAATTTTTTTAATAGGCATTATATTTTATATGTAGTCATTGTGCTACAGTAATTGTTCTATTTTATTCTATGTTATTCAGTATGTCTTAGCCTGTTTATTCTAATGTTGCCTGTTGCATTCTATTCTATTCTTTTCTATTCTATTCTATGCTATGCTTTGCTATTCTATTCAGTTTTTTTGCAGTATATTGTATTCAGTTCAGTCGTCATTATGCTACAGCCTGTTATATGCTGCATTCCGTTCTATTCTATAGCCTACTATTTTAATTTGCTGTATGTTCTATTTAAACCCATTGTGCTTGTTCTATTCTATTCTATTCCATTCTATTCTATTCTATTCTATTCTGCACCATCACTGTATGCTGTAATATGGTCAACTGCATACAATCACATGCTGCATTCTACTTAATGTTCTTATATGTTCCAGTCTACGTACGTTATACTATATTCTGTCAATCAATCTATTTGTTTCTATCATCATAATGTGGAACAATCTAATTTAACTTATTCTTTTATATGTTGATATGTTGTAATTTAGCATGCTAGTCATTAGCTCGGTTCTGTTGTGACGTTTTGACGTTATTCCAAACTCAATTCTATAGACCACTCTATGGTCAATTTGAAAAGACAGAACTAATTAAAGTCACTTAGTAACATAGCATAGTCAAAAGTCCAGGATTAACGGACAGGACTACATTACCCATAACCCCACACTACGCGCTCTGTGACGTCACCACGCAGGCTTTGTAGGCTGAGCGGTTCAGGAGATCTGTCAGTGCACTCAGACAGCTGGGATCTCCTGCCTCACTCCTTACATTACTTTTTAAACCATTTTATCCGACAAACAGCACGACTGCTGTCGTTTTTTCCCGATAAATCCCGAGTCAGTCCAGCTGGAGTTTCTTTAGTTTGCCGCGTTTTCTCTATTAGAGGTAAGCTTTGGTTTATTAAAGCAATGTAATGCAGTTCGGGCATATTTTTAGATGTTGGCATATGTCTATTACCCAAACGTTTGTCTCACTGAAATGCATCTGCAGAAATTATAAGTAAATTACATTTTGAAAGTTTTATGTCTACGAAATAAATCTGAAATATTCAAAATATTTGTTGAATGTCATTAAATATACCTTTCTAAATTATGTAAATGAAAAATTAGCATAGCGTATATTCTATTAATCGTGTGATTTAGGTTCTTTATTCCCATAGATGGATAATAAACATACAATATTATTGATTAGGCTGTATCTGTAGGCTGTTTGTGCACTTTTATTATGTTCGTTTGCTTTGCGGTTGGCGTTAAACCGTGACTGATTGAGCTTTGATTGATTGATTGACAGCTGTCAGCATATTTGTCATAATAATATGTGCTCGTCATCTTTAATAATTCACTCATGTTTTCAATCGAGTGAGTTTTATCGGATCGTGTTTCTGACCTTCATTCGGCTTCACTTCTCGTTCACAGGAGGTTATATATCATTTTAAAAGGGAAAAAGTGAGCCGTAATAATGCTTAATCACCTCAGTTTGCTCCAATACTTACAAAAACTGTGATATTATATAACTATGAGACAAACAAAATGTAAGTAGCCTAAGCGAATTATGGCGCAATAGAAGAGAAATGGCTGTAGTAATATTGTAGGAAAGTTGTGCTGTTTAATCATTTATATCATTTATACTTTTCATTTAATTCATTTAATGGATGCTTATCTCATAGATCAATTAAAAATGCTTAATTAGGCAGACAGATGAGCAAACATTACCTTTTTTGTTTTATGTTCAAGTTCAAAGTAGAACTAAGCAACATTAGGTGCCCACCCCGACCCATAAACCCCTGGGGAGAAACGAAAATAAATTAAGAAATTTATGAACATCGATGTTAGAAATAAACAGAATAAACCTATTTTAATAGCCAAAATTAATTAGTTGATGACAATTAAGTACGTAAAATTGCTTATTTTTCAAATGTGTTCATGGTTTTTAACTTATATGCAATTATTAAATGAAAACTGATTTGTCCTATCAGTATAGAATTGAATACAATAGTAGATTTCTCAGCGCTGAAGCGAAATTCAATCATCCAGTAGCTCAAACAACCCATAATTACCCCAAAAAACAGATTTAAGCTAATATATTTAAACAACACACAAACCCAATAGGTCAACCAATAGAAATACATCGATAAATAAATAAAATAAAACATGAAATAGACCAAATAATGGCCCTATAGTAGATTATTATAATAATCAGATTTTTTTGAACCCTCAGATTCCAGATTTACGAATAATCGTCGCCAAATATTGCCCAAATCTATCAAACCATAAATCAGCGGAAAGCTTATTCAAGATGGCATGATCTCAATTAAATCAACCCTTATGGCTGATTTTGTGGGTCACATATTTAGACAGTATATTTATTTAGTTAATTTGTATTAGATCCTTTATAAAAATATGAATGGGAAACAGAACACTGCACTGTAAAAAGCCATTAGTTGACTTTACTTAAAAAACAGTGAGTAAACTTGTTGCCTTAACAATTATTATCTAAATGAACTACATGCGTAATTATAAACATTAAGGCTAAGTCAACTAAACAGTTCCAAGTTATATTGGGCTTTCTCATTTTTTTACATTTACATATAGTCAGTTAGCAGATGCTTTTGTCCAAAGAGACTTACAATTGAGGAGGCATTCGGTGATTCAACACGAAGAGGCAATACACACAACAAGTGCTGATTATACAAATGAACTGTTAGTGCTCAGAGAATTAAGTGCTAGAGTAAGGAGGGAAATGGTTTTTTATATATAGAAAGAAAAGTGTTTCTACAGGTGGTTTGTCAAGCCCACTCACCTGTGTGAAGCTCACTTCATAAATTCACATGTTTATTTTTATTTTTTAGAGATATGGAGTGGTTGTAAGAAAGTGTCTGGTGCAAATGTGTAAAAGCTGCGGCAAGTGTTAAGTAAAGTGTCAGAGAGATAAAAGAGTGTGTTTTCTACAGGTGGTTTGTCAAGCCCACTCACCTGAGGGACACTCAGACTGTAAAAATGTCAACCGTAAAATTGCTACATTAACAGTGAATAACCAGAAATTCGGCGACATGGTGGCTCAGTGGTTAGCACTGTCGCCTCACAGCAAGAAGGTCACTGGTTTGAGTCCCGGCTGGGTTCGTTTCTGTGTGGAGTTTGCATGTTCTCACCGTGTTGGCGTGGGTTTCCTCTGGGTGCTCCGGTTTCCCCCACAGTCCAAACACATGTGCTATAGGTGAATTTAGAGGAATAAACTAAATTGGCCGTAGTGTATGTGTGTAAATTAGAGTGTATGGGTGTTTCCTAGTACTGGGTTGCAGCTAGAAGGGCATCCGCTGTGTAAAACATGCTGGATAAGTTGGCGGTTCATTCCGCTGTGGTGACTCCTAATGAATAAAGGGACTAAGCCGAAGGAAAATAAATGAATCAATAAATAACCGTAAATTCCCTTTCCCAGAATTTCCTGCACGACACTTCATTGTTTATGCTTTTTGTTGACATTGCTGTGATTCTTTTGAGTTTTTTGCACATTAGAGTTTTATTTTGCATCTGATGTTGATTAATAATGTTTACTGGATTGCTGTAATTGTATGTGTGTTACCGTGATGGTGTTTAGTTGTGTGAATGACACTGAGCGTCTTCTTTGTGTTAGTATGCTTCATCTCTGCTTGTGGGAAAAGCTGTTTGTGATGAGCTTTGGTTCATCGTATGGCTTTCTCTTCCAAACCTGCTTATGGTTGTGTTTCAGTTGTGTAGATGTTAGCACTTCAAAACATTGCTGGATAACAATTATTATTATTGTTTTTATAAAATAAGTGAAAATGGTAGTTTACCATAAAAATTAGACATTTCTTGTGTTTGTATATTTTTAGGGGTTTTCAGCTTTATTATATTGACCTTATTCTTCAATGCGGAAGTGCACTCGTTTTTGATTCAGTTGCCTATGGGAGAAATGACTAGGAATAATAAACGGCGGAAGGCGGTCAAACTACTTGCTCTACAAACAAGTGTGTTCATGACTATGCAGATAAAGCAGAGTAATATAATAAGAAATGATCAGTTTGCATCATCAAGCAGCATAACGAGCTGTTTTTAACGTCTAAAAATGAATGGAAGTGAACCAGACTGGAAGTCTCAAGCCAAAAAGATTCAAACGACTGCGCCCACTTGTGCACGAAGAATAGGACAGTGAAGTTGATACAGGAATACATGGGTAGCAATGGAAGGATCGGCAAAGGACCTTGAGCTGGGAATCAAATTTGGGTCCCCGCGAGCACTTCAGTGCTTTAAGTCGGTGCACTTTACCACTAGCCTATTGGCGCAGACGTCCTGCTACATGTTATGTCTCCTTCCACAGCTGGCAAAGATATCTTTTTTTTACACTGCAGATTTACATAATATTTTAGGGTTGTTGTTTGGTGTAGTGGAGGGATGAAAGAGGAGGTCGCCGAAGAGGTTTTTAGGTTTTAGTTGTCGTTTGAATGATACCAGTGAATCTGCAGTCTGTGTGGAAAAGGGAAGATCAATCCACCAGCGAGGAACTCATTTTTGCTAATTGCTTTTAGCTTTATGTTGATATCAGCTTTTTGCAGCTTAATGAAAACACAGACTTTTCTCTATATGAGCATTTCCAGCGTTATAGATGTGACATTTGCAGTAAAATCTTGAAGCATAACTTCACATAGAAAGTTGATGTTAACATTATGTTGAAACATCTGTTTATATTTTCCAGAACAACTCGAGTTATGGGATCAGAAAAATATCAATCTGTAAACATGTTTTATATGTTAAATTAGCGAAATAAACATGCATTATGGATGAGACCAAAAACATCTGCGAATTTACAGTATACAGCATACTTTGTAGAAATTCTGTGAGTTAAACTGCACAACCCAAAAGAAACAATGCTAGTCAAAAGGAGAAGAGCTGGCTCAATGTAAAACAATCATGATTGATTTGATTTTATTGTACATTTTTGCATTTACAAGGGAAAAAGCCTGGTTAAGGATGTGACATCTCTCTGATATGGATGTGAAATTGGCACTTGTGTGACTTTGGTAAGTCAAATATAATTGTTTGAAAACGTTGACAGATACATTTTTGAGTATGTTAAAGTACTGTAAAATACCTGCTTACACAGAAAACCTAGAAAGGGTTTCGCTATTTTGGTGAAAACGTAATATTTTTCATGGCAAGGTTGACATTTGCATGGAATTGCCCCATATCGCTGCTGAAATGTTGCGGTTAAACAAACAAATCGTCTCTATTACACACACAGTAGATGAAGTCAGGCTGCGTCGAGAGCTCTGGATCTGAGCATCGGTGTGTGCATGTGTGTGTGTGTCATAAAAGAGTCTTTGTTGTTTGTCAGTGAAGTCACTCTTTGACTGGAGAGTCTGGTCGGGTGGGTCGATCAGAGCTCAGGCCCAGCGCTGGGCTTTGAGACGTGGCCTGAATCAAGCTCTGTGTCCAAAACACTTTCCTCATTTCCAGATCCGTCACTTCAGCTGCTGTTTGCGCTCGCTTTACTGAGGCTAGACTCGGGCTATACAATATTGTAAATATCTGGCATTGCGATATTTAGTTTTTCTGCGATTTACAGTAGAAGTCAGAGTTATTAATTATTCGCCCCCCTGCATATTTTTCCCCCAATTTCTGTTTAACGAAGAGAAGATTTTCTCAACACATTTCTAAACCTAATAGTTTTAATGATGAATTTCTAATAACTGATTTCTTTTATCTTTGCCATGATGACAGCACATAATATTTGACTAGATAGTTTTCAGGATACTAGTATTCAGCTTAAAGTGGCATTTAAAGGCTTAACTAGGTTAATTAGTCAAGTTAGGGTAATCAGGCAAGTCATTGTATTACAGTGGTTTATTCTGTAGACAATTCAAAACTTAAGGGGGCTAATAATATTGACCTTAAAATGGTTTTTAAAAATTATAAACTGTTTTTATTCTAGCTGAAATAAAACAAAAATTCCTGAATCTGTTCAACATCATTCAGGAAATAATTGAAAAAAAAAAAAAATTCACAGGAGGGTGAATAATTTTGACTCAGCGGAAATTGTTAACGCAAATTGCTAATCAATTGTTGCTGACCATGTCCATCCCTTAATGACCACAGTGTACCCATCTTCTGATGGCTACTTCCAGCAGGATAACACCATGTCATAAAGTGTGATTCATCTCAGACTGGTTTCTTGAACATGACAACAAGTTCACTGTACTCAAATGGCCTGCACAGTCACCAGATCTCAATCCAATAGAGCAACTTTGGGATGTGGTGGAACGAGAGATTCGCATAATGGATGTGCAGCTGACAAATCTGCAGCAACTGCGTGATGCTCTCATGTCAATATGGACCAAAATCTCTGAGGAATATTTCCAGTACCTTGTTGAATCTATGCCATGAAGGATTAAGGCAGTTCTGAAGGCAAAAGGGGGTCCAACCTGGTACTAGTAAGGTGTACCTAATAAAGTGGCCGGTAAGAGTATATGTATGTGCGTGTATTCAAAAATCAAAAGCGTGCGTCCCAGTGCGTATTTTAAAACTCAGAGAGGTGTGCGCCCTACATCCAATAATACATCACTCACTGTATACTGGGTTACCATGGAAACAGTGCGCTGTGTTGTAGCCGCCTGGCAAGTGCACAAATAAATGTCTTCTGTATTTTTCTGAGCAAATGTCTGGCACAGATAGAGGGACGAAGACACACACACACACACACACACACACACACACACACACACACACACACACACACACACACACACACACACACACACACACACACACACCTCAGGGCTGATGGTATCTGTCCTCAAGAAGCATATCTGTCTTTGTGTTGTTGGGTTAGTGTGTGCGTGTGTGATGGGCAAGAATGAGTTGAGGAGTTTATTCACAGCATGCCGGGGTGTTTCTGTCAGACGAATGATGAAGTGCTTGAAGCCGGGATCAGATATCTGTGCTGTTTAAGATCGCTTTCTCTCTTTCTGTGGGTCATTCATGCAGACCTGCAGGACCGAGAGCAGACGGATGAGGCCTGGAGATTTGCACTTTTACTGTCGGTGGGTTGTTAGTTATGCAATTGCAAAAAAACCGTCCTAGTTGTAAATTCTAGCATGCAAAATGTTGTTTTATCTCTGTTGTTCTTGCGGTTGTGTGAAAAGCGACAAGTTGTCTTTATTTTTAAGTTAATAAACCCATTGAAAATTTTAACTGTTAAGTCGATTCAACTTAATTTGAATAATTATGCACATACTTAATATACTTAAGGCAACGGGTTTACTCACTTGTTTTAAGTAAAGTCAGCTAATCATTTTTTACTCTGTAGTTTGTTTATTTGCACTTGTGTTTATGTTGTTTTTGCTTATTTAGGTTTGATGTTTTGTACACAAACAAATTGCTGGATTATTTAAAATCAAACTGGGTACATTTTAATAACCTTTTCTGCCTATCACAAACTGAATAAAGACAAACCAAACTGGTGGGTTAAATTCTTTATATATATATAATGTATATATGTATATATATATAATTTTAAGCCAGTGGTTGCGGTTGTCCATATTTAACCCAAATTCGGGTTGAAATAACCTAACTTTTTTAAGTGTATGTACTGTGTGTTTGTTACTTTGGTTATTTATGTTTGTTTTTGTTTTGTTTGTTGCTTTGCAGCTGTATTTGTTTTGTGTTTGTTGTTATTAAGGCTTAGTTTATGTTTGTGGATTTGAAATGATGTTTGCTGGATATTTTGTGCATGCATTTCACCTTAAGTTGCACTCTAAAAGCTCAGCGTTGGGTCAAATTTGGACAAACCCAACATTTTAATTAAATAAATGTAATTTCAATTTAATAATAAAAAAAAACCTCAATGGGGCAACATGGTGGCTCAGTGGTTAGCACTGTCGCCTCATAGCAAGAAGGTCGCTGGTTCAAGCCTCGGCGGGGTCAGTTGGCATTTCTGTGTGGAGTTTGCATGTTCTCCCCGTGTTGGCGTGGGTTTCCTCCGGGTGCTCCGGTTTCCCCCACAAGTCCAAAGACATGCGCTACAGGTGAATTAAATAAACTAAATTGGCCGTGTATGTATGAGTGTATGAGTGTGTGTGTGTGTGTATGGATGTTTCCCAGTACTGAGTTGCAGCTGGAAGGGCATCCGCTGTGTAAAACATATGCTGGATAAGTTGGCGGTTCATTCCGCTGTGGTGACCCCTGATGAATAAAGGGACTAAGCAGAAGCAAAATGAATGAATGAGTATTGAATTTATAGCCCAATTTTAAGCCAATGGTTGGATTTGACCCAGATTTGGGTTGAAATAATTCAACTTGTTGTTGTATGTATTTGTGTGTGTATGTTACTTTCGTTTTTATGTTTGTTTTTCTTTTGTTTGTTGCTTTGCAGCTGTAATTGTTTTGTGGTTATCGGTATTAAGGCTTAGTTTATGTTTGCTGATTTGTACACTAAAAAATTGCTGGGTTATTTAAGATCAAATAACTTATTTTCCCATCACAAATTGGGTGAAAATAAACCAAACTGGTGGGTTAAGAAATATTTTTATATTAAATTGATAGCCCAATTTTAAGCCAATAATTGGGTTTGTCCATATTCTACCCAAATTTGGTTTGAAATAACCCAACTTTATTTGGTGTATAGTTGTGTGTGTTTGTTACTTTCATTTTTTAATGTTTGTTTTTGTTTTGCTTGTATTTGTTTTGTGTTTGTTGTTTTTAAGGTTTATGTTTGTGGATTTGCAATGATGTTTGCTGGGTCATTTGTGCATGCATATGTTTTTATGTCTGGTTTATGTTGCGCTCTAAAAACTCCTCATTGGGTCAAATATGGACAAACACAACAGCTGTATAAAAATAATGTCATTTAAATTAGATTTTTAAGAATTAACTCAATGTTGGGTGAGGTTTATCCATACTTGGCCCAACTTTGGGTTAATACACACAGAATGTTTTAGAGTGTGTGCTGGTGTGTGTTTATTGTTTTACACTTCTATTTGTTTTTGCTTTTGACTTGTGTTTGAGTTTTGCTGAAGTGTGTTTCGTTAAACGTATTTCATTTTATTTAACCCTTTTTGTTTTATTTGCAGTGGTGTTTTGTTGCTTAATTTGCTTCCTTGCATTTGAATAATAATGAGTTTTGCTTGTTATTTTGCACTGTTGTACTGTATTGATATATTTGTTGCTGTGCACTTTGCATTCGTGTTTGTTTTTGCATGCCCGTGTTACTTTACATGCAAATTCTGCTTGTATTCACACATTTGCTTTATACAGTAGTTCTGGTTTTATTTGCTTGTTGTTTTGCATGTATTTATTTATGTGTGATATATTATTTTGTACTTGTTTTTGTTTGTCCATGCATATAAAAAGAGCACTGTCATTTGTGGCTGTTGATGTGTTTTTGTGTCGGAAACAGGGATGTCTGTCGCCTGCTATTTTTATGTTTGTGGTTTTATTGCATGTCAGCGTCGACTGACTTTTCGTGTCTGCTTGACCCTGACAGAGCAAAACAACACTGATGCCAACCCACACTGAGAGGAAGCGAAACCATCCCTGTGATATCTGTGCATGATGTTATTTTTTTATTTAAAAGACTTTATTATTGACATGTGTTCATGTATTTTGTCTACCCATAATTTAGTCATCTGTAAGTTTCGACCCAAAAGTCCCATCAGATCAGTTATTATACAATGCTGTATACGTGTGTCTCTTTAAATGCAAATGAGCCCTTTCTCTTTTTAAAAAGTGGGCGGGGCCTTTCATCTTTCGCTTTAGATGATAACAAGAAACAAAACATCTATATTTAAAGCCTTGTCAGTGTAAACTCCTCCTATACAGTTTCTTTTGTTTATTGTGACATTCAAAAACACTCACATTCGGCATCTGTCCATTTAGCTTAGCAATGAATATTAAACAATGTAAAGACGTGATGCGCCACGGTCTGGTCGGTGTGTAGTCTGCTTCAGTCATTGGATTAACATAACCTGGCTTGTTTGTATTCTCATATATTTACGTGATTATATTAACATTTAGTCATTATATAGAATACGCTGTTAACAATTTCTTGTAGAATCTACAGTAACTTACTGGCAGGAGTTCACCAATCAATTACAGCAAAAATACTGTATTTACATTTAGAGCAGCATTTATCTTGATGTATATGTACTTTCAATCCCTAACCTGATTTCACAGAGTAGGACATGTCCCTGGATTCACATCTGTGTTGATCCTGGAACAACATTCCAATCAGCCAATCAGAATTAAGGGATGCGTTTACCGTTTATGTTTAGTTTAGACCTACGGTTAGGGTTATGCGCTTCTACATGATTGTTATCCAACTATTATTCCCCTCTGACTTTTGGGAATAATTTACAGTTATGGTTGGGTTTAGAGGTAGGGAATAGGTATGGATTACATTTTCGAACGCAAATGATGTTCCAGGATCAACATAGATGTTAATCCAGGATCGCATCGTACTTGGCAACATCATGACGTGCATTTTCAATATTGTAAATCTTTACTTGTAAAATTTACCGTAATTTTTTACAATGCAATTTTAAAATACAGTAACACTGCATAAATGTCTTACACTAAAATACAGTTTATAATACAGTTAATTACTGTATAATATACAAAAACCATTGTAAAAGAGTGTAAATATGAAAAGGCAGCAACACTAAAAGCTCCAAAAGTGTAGAACTTTTATTTAGTTTCATATACAATATTTACAGTGCAAATTAAAAAAGAGACAAAATACTGTTGAGGAATGGGAACATGCATGTCTTGTAGCTCAATCTCAAACCATTAATACCTGATGTAGAATACTGCAATACAAATGGATGATGAGGACTTACATTACACCTGTGAAGTTACATCGGATTAACCCTAATATTCCAGACTATTGCACAAAATGTAAAGATGAAATAGGAACTTTGTTTCACTAACAAAATGGGAATGTGGGAGTGTGGAGAGCTGCAGTTGTTTTGGAAGGAGGTGCTTGGTGTGGTCTGTGAAATGGCTGGAGAAAATGTTGCTTTGGAACCAAAACTTTGTTTATTACATATAATATCCTGAAAATGTGTCAGTAAATGCAAACAAAAAGAAACGTATAGATTTCAGCTAAACGTGTTATAGCTTTGTTATGGAAAAATACCCAAAGACCTGTTCTTGCACAATGGATAAAGGAAATGTCTGATAATCTTGCTCTTGAAAATTAACATATGAAGTCAGAGGTAAAGCAGAGACCTTTAAAAAGTGTGGTCTCCTTTCAGTTGCTTTATAAATGAGTAGGAAAAAATTGGATGTCTTTGGAAAGATGACTGTAATTATATATATATATATATATAATATTGGTCAATTTAAATGTATTTTTTATAGTATTGTGTTTTATTTTATTTTATAATTTATTTTAAATGTCATTTCTGTTTAACAAATGTTGGGGTGGGAAAGTACATTCTGAAATATTATACAAGTTTATATTCAAGAGTTCACACTTAGCTGATGATTGATTATAAAGCTTGTTTGGGATGCTGTCCCGGGAGAGAGCCCTGAGCTCATAGATCCTCGAGCCCGGGGCTCCCTCCCGTTTGCAGGGCGAGAGGGGAGTTTGAGCTCAGGTAGATCTCGAGCACTCCCCTGCATGCTGTAGTAGCTAATGAACAGATAGTGATTGCTCTTGAGATGACTACTTACTAGGAGCATGTCTATGATGCCGATTTGGATTAGTCAATTAACTTAAGTTGCATGTTTTTGGACGGTGAAAGAAAACCCACGTGAGCACGTGTAAACTCCACACAGAAACGTCGGCTGGCTTGGTAAGGAATAGAACTAGTGACGTTCTTGCTGTGAGGAAACAGTGCTAACCACTGGGCCACCGTGCCACCCACCTAGGAAAGGGGGAGTAGGGGTGGAAGGGGGGATTCTTCAAAACAAAGATGGCTGTGATATGGAACTTAGGGTATTTATAGTGGCTTAGGAATCGTCTGATTGGTGAATCATGAATTGGATAATGCGGGACCAGCCGCAGCAATCATAAGCACGTGATCCTCTCCAAATGAGTTTATAAATAAACGTCACTTCTGTATTGTTTGCTGGGTTTTGTAATACAATGAAAATCAATAAAATCAGAGTTGAAAATAAAGAGATATTGTACATATGCATGTCATTTAAATGATATACTGTACTCAGCTATAACAGATACATCATACCTTCATAACATATATATTCATCTCAGTGCATATAATTATGCAAAGAAGAAAATAAACGAATAAAATAAAAATAACAAGTAAATAAAGTTACATTTAACATGCGTAACAACAAAGCCAAACCGGTGAGGGTACCATTTCTGTAACAGTTATAGTTAACTTAGCTGGGGATGTCTTTATGTTCTTTGTATAACAGCCGCTTCTCCCAGTCCTTTCTGAATGCACGTATTTTCATTTTCAACATAAATGCGAGCTCTTCCATTACACCGTGTTTTTAAGTAGATATATATTGATGCTGCCACCTCTTCATATAAATTCACATACCTTTTGAGCGCCCAGTTGAGATTGTTGTGCATGCTTTTGTTAGATAATTTCGTATTCTCATATGTTTGCAGATGTCTTATTGTGAGAGCGTGATGGAGGAGCACTGAGGAGGAAAGTTCATCAAATAAAGAAACACTCAGACACATTTATTTATCTGCAGACCAGAGCGATGTTGTCTCCCGAGCAGGATCTGCTGAAACCCGTCAAATACGGCGAGCTCATCGTCCTCGGGTAAGTTCACATTCACGTGCTTGGTAAATCATATTAAAGCCGAATTTTGTACTTACTTCTTCTCTCAAGCGTTTGTGTTTGCCATTCAGCTACAACGGCTCCCTGCCGAATGGAGACCGGGGCCGAAGGAAGAGCCGATTCGCCCTTTTCAGGAGGCCGAAAGCCAATGGAGTCAAACCCAGCACCGTCCACAGCACGTGCAGCAGTCAGACAGCCAGGGTAAAGCTGGACCCGTTAGGATTTTTATATGCCTTTAAAAAGAAATTATCACTAATTTATGTGATAGTATAGTATTTTAAGGGCTTCTGCATTAGCTGAATGTTTTGCTTAGCATTATTCACTGCCACTGAATGCAACTTAAATTTCAGTCTAAAGCTTCAGTCGTGCTGATATTCATTTACACTGAGGAAGGGCAGAGGGTTGCTGAAGAACTCCTGAGAGATTTCAGCTGCTGTCTGGGCTTTCCATGTGTTTCTACACCTCCCTTTCTTCATGTGTTCAATACCTGCATCATTTCATTTTATATATTCATGATCTTCCAGCATGGTGTATATCTTCATGCTGCATGTGGCATAAAACATAATCATCAGCCTCAGTTGACTGTACTGTATAATAATTTTTATTAGCATTTTACTGCATTCTTTATGCGATACACTTAAATGTGCATTGAGATATATGTCAGGAAACACAGCTTGTGACATCTGCTATTCCTGCATGCTGTAAAACTGATGTTAATATGACGAACAAGCATGTTGATAGCACACATTTGTGTTTCTGCAGGCCATCAGCAATAAAGACCAGCACAGTGTCTCATATACGCTGTCCAGAACACAGACTGTGGTTGTTGAATACACACACGACAGCACCGCCGACATGTTTCAGGTTGGTCTCTTTATTTTCTTCTTCCATCCATTTTTTCGTTATTTTATTCTGAAATGATGTGAACACAAAAAATATGGTCAGCATATAACAGTGAGCATAAAACAAATGCATAATACAGGAATACAGGAGGTTGTTAAATAATAATATTAATGATAAGTAAGAGGGTGAGTAAATTAAC
This sequence comes from Danio choprae, assembly GCA_903798125.1. Lineage (NCBI taxonomy): Eukaryota > Metazoa > Chordata > Actinopteri > Cypriniformes > Danionidae > Danio > Danio choprae. The sequence continues at coordinate 4,121,596 of CAIGQW010053927.1, read as the reverse complement.
AGGGACATTTCATTTTTGTGTGAACTATCCCTTTAATAAATGATGAATGACACAGTTTTCCCTTTCGCTGTTCCTCAAACTCTATTAAATCATATTTGTTTGTGTGTTTATTTGCAGATCGGCCGCTCCACAGAAAGCCCCATAGATTTCGTGGTGATGGACACGGTGGCGGGCTGTAGAGCTAATAGTGATACGCTGACGTCTCAGAGCACTATATCGCGGTTTGCGTGTCGGATTGTGTGTCAGAGAGCACCGCCGTACACCGCGCACATCTACGCCGCAGGATTCGACTCGTCTAAAAGCATCTTCCTTGGGGTGAGTGAAGCACAAACACAGTGGAGAATCAGTGAATCTGAATTAGTGATTCATGCTAATGAGCAAATGAATCAGTTGTTGAAGTGAATGAATCAATCGATGAATCAAGT
>CAIGQW010053927.1:4033406-4049425 GCA_903798125.1 Danio choprae | reverse complement strand
GTTCAAAACTAGCCTAGAGCACTGTCTGCTGTTAAAACTAGCCTAGAACACCATTATGCTGTTTAACACTAGCCTAGAGCACCGTCTGCTGTTCAAAACTAGCCTAGAGCGCTGTCTGCTGTCCAAAACTAGCTTAGAGCGCATCTGCCGTTCAAAACTAGCCTAGAGCACTGTCTGCTGTCCAAAACTAGCTTAGAGTGCTGTCTGCTGTCCAAAACTAGCTTAGAGCACTGTCTGCTGTCCAAAACTAGCTTAGAGCACGTCTGCCGTTCAAAACTAGCCTAGAGCACTGTCTGCTGTCCAAAACTAGCCTAGAGCACTGTCTGCTGTTCAAGACTAGCCTAGAATGCCATCTGCTGTTAAAACTAATCTCAGAGTCAATTCAAGAGAGAATAGCAATCCATTTAGAAAAGCTCAGAATAGATATCTTACATGTTTTTTCAACACGGCATTATTCTCAACTGAAGATTCCAGAATATAAGTTCTAAAATATTGCACTGCGTCCCAGTTTGCATACTCTCCTCCCTAAATACTGTGGTGTCAAAACACAAGGACTGTCTCATGAAACGTGTAAACTGTTATCTCGTGACAATGAATTTACACAGAAATTCATTCTGCTTGTGTTTCATGATTAAGATTATTTAATGGATTATTTTTTGAAGTATGCATCCATCCATGCATGCATTTTCTGGCTAATATTTACCCCATCCAATCTTGTGTGTGATGACATTTTGTGATTTTTTTTTTACAGATAAAGAAATGTATCGATGAATGCAACGCCAAAGTTGCCACAGTAGTTCTTAAATGTATGTGATTTACACAAATGTTATTAATGAGTTTAGCAAGATGCTAATGGCCCAAATATACTTAAAGCTAAGTCCAATAACAAATAAAGTCATTTCAGACAAGATCAGGCCAAAACAAAGTTGGTTTGTAACTCATTTCTGGACTTTCCAAAGCATACTTTCAAGAAAACTTCACATAGTAAACACTTTCAATCAACCATTGGTCAATTCTGATTACATCATAGGTACGTGTAGCTGTGTGGCTCCGCCCACTTTTACTTGAAAACCTTCTCCAGTTAAAGAAATAGTTCACCCAAAAATGAAAATTTCCTCACTAGACTTTTCATCAAGTGGTTCTTTCTTCTGCTGAACACAAAACAAGATATTCAAGATAAAAAAGCAGCCATCCATGCTTCAGTCCTCAAACATCCATATCACTATTATGTTTTCTTAACTGGTGTTTTCTTGCTGCTGTAATTTTAGTTGAAAGTTTATATTATATATAGAAGTTTTAGTTTATATATAAGAAAATGTGCAGCGTGTATTTATTAAATCATCTAAATCTCACCAATGCTCATGTTTTTCAAACTACTTTTCCCTCTAAAAAGAGGTTTGCCATATTGGGGCCTTTAGAAAGCAAAAAGTACATATGGAATATCAATACCCAATAAATGGCCCAATAATAGTCTACAGTCTTACTACATACTTAGCACATACACATTACATAAGTGTTTGAATTGGGACGCAGCCTTGGAGTTGATATATCTGTTACCTTCAGTGCTAGAGATGCTGTAGCCTTGGTTGGGAGCAGAAAGCCTTATGGACTCATGGATGAGAGAGATTGTGTGTGTTTTGTGATTTTTTTCTCTCTCATGGAAACAAAGAAAAAACTTCTAAGTCATAGTAGTTGATCACAGTTCAGCAGATACACTCAGATAGACTCTTAGAACGTGTTATTATACAACAAAGCCTCAAAATTACATTTCTGTCTCTTTTAGTTTGTCCACTAGCACATACTGCTTGTGCTTCTAAAAGTTGATTACACTTTAGAATCTCCCAGCCTTTTTCTTCTGGGAAAACGGACCAAAATATTGATGACATCAGCCTGCACTCATGGGTGTGTCTAATTTTGTATCCAATCAACTGTTGTCTTCAATGAGAACACCCGTCTCCTTAATTCAGCTGAAAAAAAGTACTTGTACTTTACTAAGTACTTTCAGCTTTTAATAAAGGTCAAATTATCTCATCATGTTTACATCTATTCCACAAAATCTGTGTGGAAACTGTGAAAAACAAACATTTGCAGACATTTCATCTGGGCCTTCTAATTAAAAACTGTTTTCTATATGAACATCTTGCATTAGCATAAACAAAACCATGTTTGTTCATTATCTATTCCTTCCGCTGTTCTACTGTGTATTTACCTTTGAATGGAAACTAAAGTATATAACTGAATGCATGCAAGAGAATGTGTGTAAAGGAAATTAAACAAAATTTAAATAAACCAAGAAACCAAAGTCTTCTTCTGGGATCTTTATTCAACACAAGATAAGCTAATCTACTCAACCTCCACTAAACACTACCTCATAAAATGCCAAGAAAATGCATCGAGCAAGCAAAAACACAACCACCAAGGTTAAACAATCCCATACGACGATCCAAACGTCCATCATTGCCAATCAGCGTTTTCCTCAACCCCATTGGTCCATTTCATACCCTGCTGTTCCCTGATTGGCTGCCTCGCACAGTGGAAAGCTCAGTGCGTCGCGTTTGGTCAGCCCGTCATAAAAACGTGGTCTTTTATCATCACTCATTGGATCAATTGTTTAAGCCCCGCCTCCTGCTGCTCTCTGATTGGATGGCGTAGTAGCCATTCATTGAGATCGCCTATAGGAGAGTTCCTTCAAACCTGCAGGCCTTTTGTCCCTCCCATGCGTTTGTCTCGCTTGTCTTCCCGCGTCTGCGCACCTCCGCCCGGCCTAGACCTCCCCGCCGTATCCCGCACACTTCACCCTTCCGCACGGACAGAATGTCTGAGTACAGCGCGGTGCCGCCGCCCGGGCCCGGGGCGGCTTTAGGAGCCGGTGGGCTGAAGAAAGACGCGTTCGCGGATGCGGTACAGCGCGCGCGGCAGGTGAGTGATCCGCAGTGCGGGGCCGCGTTTGTGGGTCAGTCGCGCGCACTGGGCCGCGCGCACATGAGCCGGTGTGCGCGACGATTCTCTGTTAGCATTTGCTAAAATGGCCTGTAATTCGAACAATAGATACATATAGGTGGTGTTTGTTTGCTTACGAATGCTATGGCACTGCAAACGCAGCACGAGGTAATGTTTTGGTGGTTATTGTATAGCGTTGTAAAGAATGAGCACAGATTTCGTGTATATTAGCATTTACGCGGTAGTCCGTAATGTGGTTGTGTTTGCTAGTATATTTACAAAGAATCGTAGTCATTTTTCGGTTTTATATTATTTGGATGACCAAATAAAGTAATATTTGGCATCATGTTAGCATCATGGTTTAAGTATAAGGCTAGCATCGTGATCTTACTATAGTACATGCACAACATGCTAGCACCATGGCGTTACGTGCCAAACACAGTCTTTCATACTGAAAATGTGGCTAGTACTGTTAAACGGAAGTGGTTTTGGATGGATATACCATGGTGTTTTAAATTTACTGCATAGAGTGAGTGTCGTGTTTGTTTACCATGGTTTGTGTAGTGTTTTCTGAGGGTTCTTTAATAATATGAGGAAAGCCACGTTTAACGTTCAAAATAATGGGAAACTTTTTTTAAATGCCATATCGTGGTGTGAGGATAATGTGGCAATAAAAGCTTAAAATTAAGCTTTTAATCAATTAAAGTGGTTACCTAAACTATTACTTGAAAACGTAATGTAAAATAATGTTGTTATAAAATATCAATCCTTGGTGCGAAGAGAAGCTTTAAAATACTTTAAGAACCCACCAAATCTAAACCTTTGAAAGGGAGTGTATGAGTCAAAGTGAGACATCCCATTGTGTTGTTTGGGTAAAGTTTAATGTTTTAAATGATGATGGTGGAAATAAGAAGCCTCAGAATGAAACCATGATTTACTGCCATTCAGCGTGTTGCATATATTGTGAATTTATACAAAATTTTTCCTACATTCTAAATAAACAAGTCTTACAGTGGCCACATGGGTAAACCTTTTTAAAGTATAGTAAGACAATATAAAGTTTTAAAATCGTCATGAGTTGGTATTTGTGATTCTTAGTCATCCAATAATTTTAGTAATTAATTTTTTGGCTTTTAAATTGTTACATTTTTGATGGCTTGTAAACTATGATAAATGTATGTTTTTCCTCAAAAAATAAGAATCAAAATGAATTTGGAGCCATTATAAAGTGACTAAAGACCAAAATCTTTAGCTGCTTTGCCCTGTATTGTTGTACAACTATATGATGCATTAGTATTTGTTAAAGTTTCATTATTCATTCATAAGTGTGGTGTTTTGTATACTTTTGTTTGTATTCGTGTTGTCCAGATCGCAGCAAAGATCGGTGGTGACGTTACAGGTCCCCCAATGAGCAATAACGGCGGAGCGGAGAGTTATCCCTTCCCCACGCCGAAACGATCGCTGGAGGATGGAGGTATGACAACACCACACTGTCTGCGTCTCTCTGTCTGACTCCTCTGAGTTTGTTTCTGAGCTGTTCTCGTGTTTTTCCTTCAGATCAGCCTGAAAGCAAGAAGATGGCGTCTGACAGGGACAACGCTGCAGCCCTGTGTATGAGCTCCTTTACTTTTTATACACTCTCAAAGCAAATGCCTGTGTATTTTTAGAGCAATGATTGTATCCTCGTCTCATCCACAGCTATCGGAGCCCAGCTGGCTGCCCTTTCCAAGCAGAGGTAAGACCATCCTCTTGTGTGCAGCAACACCAGTCGTAGACGCATCTCCAATCTGAGCATTTGACAAGAATAACTACATCAATGTGTCTACAGAACCGGCTTTACTGTCAAAATGCGCATGAAAATGGCCTTTGATTAATCCTGCAGCCCTGCTTTATAATTGCGTCTTTAATACATCGAGGGATGATGACTGTTCTAGCTTGAATATAATGAGTTGCATCCAGACCATAAGTTAGAAATCAATGTATATGTCTGAATGCACTTCTCATGAGCGTTGCATTGTTTTTGTGCGTTTCTGTAGTGTTCGTCCATCGTCGATGACAGAAGAGTACAGAGTCCCTGATGGCATGGTTGGCCTCAGTAAGTTCATGTTTCCCATCATGCATTGCTAGCAGTATATTTTTCACGAATGTGCACATTAAGAACTTTTAAAATGGAGTTTTCAGCCCTAAAAACACTGTAAAATTAATGTTTTCAACTTTTAGCTGCAGAAACTATCATATTTCTTTCAAATATTTTTTTTGTATAGTAACGCGTGTGTGTATATAATGCTTATTCAATTTAATTATGAAAATTGATCATTTATTTAAATGTTCATATAATGTGTAGTTGTTAATAAATATAGTAACATTTATGCTTATAAATATAATGTATATAATTTAAAATGGATAAGGTTGTGTAATGATGCGAGTAGTATTTATTTAGTATTATCATTTTGGGAGACTGAAATGTGGACTTGAACAAGTTGTTAGTGAGATTCACTTTTTTTTTTAGTTTTTTGATGGCTCATGGTGTTTTTATTTACGTTCTTTCGTTTTGTGGATTTAGAAATGGTCTTTGTGTGTGTGTGTGTGTGTGTGTGTTTGTAGTCATTGGTCGAGGTGGTGAGCAGATCAATAAGATCCAGCAGGACTCTGGTTGTAAAGTTCAAATCGCTCCAGGTGAGTCAAACTCTGCTTCAAACGAGTCACTTTGTTCAATTCTGTTCACTTTTTCCCCTCTCTTTGCTTTGACATGTGCATGTTTAAATGTACAAGCCATAACATAATTGTTTAATTTTTTCCCCGGTGTGTGTGTTTTAGACAGTGGTGGTCTTCCAGACAGAAGTGTGTCCATCACCGGCGGCCCTGAAGCCATCCAGTATGTTTGCTTATTTGTGTTTAACTGGTGTGACTTTAAAAAAATAAATAAATTATGTCCCGCCGTTTTGATCATTTTATTCATCCATGCAGGAAGGCCAAAATGATGCTAGATGACATAGTCTCTCGGGGGCGGGGCACTCCACCCTCCTTCCATGAGTCGACCAATGGAAGTGGCCACATGCAGGAAATGGTCATTCCAGCAGGGAAAGCTGGTCTTATTATCGGCAAAGGAGGAGAGACCATTAAACAGCTGCAGGTAGAGTTTCTCACTGAGAGGCTTTTATGTGTGCTTTATGGGTAATTACTAGAGTTAAACTTTCACAGAGTCAGGATTTTCACTAAGCATTGGTTTCATATAAAAGCAATATTTTATGCATATGGACTGCATAGAAATAGACTTGATCACTGCAGTCGATCTAATGAAATCTTTCCAAATAGAGATATTCAAATCATCTGATAGAATTATTCGTATCGCAATATTATATGGCAGCAAAACTAAAGATTGCCATGTCAGAGTCATGCAGTACTATAAATTACATTTGGAGCACTTATTCTTCTGTATACAGAGGTCAACATTTGATGTGGTTCAAGCCTTTCTTCAAAGTCGTCTAATAACCGCTGAACAGCACCCTTGTCTTTGAACAATTTATTGTTTTTGATCCTCTTCAAATGTTGGCTACTGTAAAAATCTCTGCTTATGAACGTGTTTCAGGAGCGAGCTGGTGTGAAGATGATTTTAATCCAGGACGCTTCACAGGGGCCAAACATGGACAAACCGCTGCGCATCATTGGAGACCCTTACAAAGTCCAGGTTTGTCTTATTTTTATTTCCTTGTCAATGATTGGTCATTTCTTCATGCATTACCACATGTACTACACTGATTTAACAAGACATTGATATTGATAGGCTGGATATTGGTACTCAAGCTTTCTTAATTTTTTTTTTTTTCGCGCTCAAACATTTGAAATCCATCCAGTAGTAGAAAGTCAAACTATTTGTTTTGTTTTTTTAACTAGACGTGAGGTGGTTTACACAAGATGCCATATCAGACACACAAGACTCACTCATGGAGATTAACTAAAAGGAGAATTTCCCCCAAAATGTCAATATTGCCACAAACCAATTGCCACCAACTTGTAATTTTTTTTTTATTTGGATGTTACATTTATAATGTTATGAGTTTATGATTTTATTTTATTTTTCTGCAGAGACTTTCAAGGAAATATATTTAAATGTGAATCCTTGAAAAATGCTAGGATTTTTATCAAAAATATTTTTTTATCTGATCTATTTGTTGCTGTTTGTCTTTTCATTGTTGTAATTTTTTATTATAGAAAAGTGATATCTGAGATGTCGTAAATTCGATCTGGTTTTGTCATGCATTAGCCAGAGAAGCTGATATGGCAACATTCAAAACTCTCTCTCTCTCTCTCCTTTCTCTGTCCAGCAAGCCCGTGAGATGGTGCAGGAGATTCTGCGAGAGCGGGATCATCCGGGCTTCGAAAGGAATGAGTACGGCTCTCGAATGGGTGGTGGTGGAGGAGGAGGTGGAGGCGGCGGCGGTGGTGGTGGTGGAGGTGGCGGCGGTGGAATTGAGGTGTGTATTTGCTTTCAGCCAGTCATTATTTGGCAAACGTGCAGCAGTGTGACATGGCCTCAATCTGATTGGACAGGTTCCTGTTCCACGTCACTCTGTGGGCGTCGTGATTGGCCGAAGCGGAGAGATGATCAAGAAGATTCAGAATGACGCCGGCGTGAGGATACAGTTTAAACCAGGTTTGTTTAAATGCCTTGATACTGGATGACAAACTTGTGTAACATGGGTCATTTTTTGGCAATAGACAATGTTGTATCAGTACAATATTAAGTAAGGATCAAGTTTCCTACAATAAATATTTAAAATAAATAATTGATTAGTAATATGCATTGCTATGCAATTGATTCGGACTAATTTAATTCCGATTCCAGACTTTCATATAGTTGTATCCGAATATTGCCCTATCCTAACAAATCATATATCAATGATCATCTTGTTTATTTAACTCCATTATTATAATGCATAACTCCATTTTTCTCTTCTCTGTAGATGATGGTACTGGTCCAGATAAGATCGCTCATATAATGGGTCCTCCCGACCGATGTGAACATGCCGCCAGTATCATCAATGAGCTTCTGCAAAGCATCAGAGTACGAGAGGAAGGAGGAGGGGTGAGTAAAGCATTAGTTATCTAGATCGATCTATGAACATCATTACAGGCCTGTGCTATCAACTTAATTTTGTATCATATAATTTTTTTTTGTGTTAGATAATCAAAGCTAAAACCTAAATTTTAGGGACATAGAGCTTTTTATTTTTTCCAAGTTCCCCATTGTAATTGCTATCTTCTATTACAATAATAGGGTAAGAAATTCTTTTATTTACTAAATGTAATTTTCTTCTTTAATTTGTCAAGCGACATTGCACAGCAGTCTTAAAATTAACCAAAAAAAGGAAGTGTAAATATATTGTTTGTCATGTTTTTTTGCTTTGTTGTCATGAAGGCATTTGTAGATGTGCCCATCTGATTTGGTAATTTTTCAAGTTGAGAAATGCTGCTGAAGGAGTGAAATGCTGCTGTTTGTGCATTTTAAATCTACAGCCATAGTTTTTTCTCATGCAAAATGTGGCAAATTGTAGCATTCAGCCTTTATCCTTTTATTAATCTCTCTTCCCCATCTCTTAGGGTCCGCCTGGTCCTCCTGGCACAGGGATGCCCCCGGGTGGACGTGGCAGGGGCCGTGGTCCAGGAAACTGGGGAGGTCCGCCTGGCAGTGAGATGACCTTTTCAATCCCTGCCCACAAATGCGGCCTTGTGATTGGCCGAGGCGGTGAAAACGTGAAGGCCATCAACCAGCAAACCGGTGCTTTTGTGGAGATCTCACGCCAACCACCGCCCAACGGAGACCCCAACTTCAAACTGTTCACCATCCGGGGGTCTCCACAGCAGATCGACCATGCCAAACAGCTCATCGAGGACAAGATTGAGGTGTGATGAAGTGCATTTTGTGCGTTTATCTTGACATTGGTGTTTGCTGTATTTAACTGGTTTGTTTCTCCTCATAGGGTCCCCTCTGCCCTGTTGGTCCTGGACCTGGTGGACCAGGCCCTGCAGGACCCATGGGGCCCTACAACCCAAACCCGTACCAGCCCGGACCCCCTGGTGGACCGCCACAGTCAGTACTGCTTTAATAGCAAATGAGTTTAAATGATAATGTTAATGTTTTGAGGATGGTATTCTGTGTTTCTGCAGTGGTGGGCCTCCTGGTGGTCAGTATCCTCAGGGTTGGGGAAATGCATACCAGCAGTGGCAGCCGCATGATCCCAGTGAGTCTTTTGATTGAATTTAATTTTCTATTAATGTTGGTCATGATTATAATAATGGCAGACTGCTTCCATATGTTGTTCAGTATAATTTAACGCAGTAGGGTGAAAACTAATGTTGAAGATGGTTTACTGAACAGATTGTAGTGCCACCTAGTTAATTTGCCATTGTTGAAAATTAAAAACATTTAAAAAATTACTTGAATGTTCAATGCAATTAGTTTAATTAAATTGGACTTCATTCATTGTTTTCATGAGATGTATTTAAACATACATAAAATAGGTAAAATATTTGGATAAATGCTCTACCCTACACATTGAATGACTCTCCTTATGTTAATGTTGTGCTATGTGACGCTGTTTACAAGAAACGGCAGAGATTAAAAGATCCTTAAGGATTTAACAAAAAATATTGATTTAAAAACGAAGAGACGCAGCTAGAAGGTTTGCCTATGCAGTGGTTAAAAATAACAGCGTGTTTGTTACATATGCAGACCAAACTGAAAGACCCAAACCCAATAATAAAACTACTGTTGCTGCACCCCTCTACTAATACTTTCACATACGAGCTCTCGTGTTCAGGTCATATCTCATCCTAAAATCCTGGTGATTGTAATTATATATATATATATATATATTCTAGAGCTCATCTTTGCAAGTTGCTTTGATTTATCTGATTTAAGAGTTTTTTTTCTTTTTTTTTTTCTTCCCACTTTATAAAAATAAAAATACATTTTTAGGTAAAGCAGCCACAGATCCAAATGCAGCATGGGCAGCTTATTACGCTCAGTACTACCAGCAGCCAGCAGGTGGAGCTATGCCTGGACAGACGCCTGCAGCTCAGCCGGCTGCTCCTGGTCCTGCTGACCAGAGCCAAGCTGCTCCAGGAGCCGCCCAGCCCGACTACACCAAGGCCTGGGAGGAGTATTACAAAAAGATGGGTAAGAAGAAGCGTCACTTCCTGCATGTTAGGATGTTTTCATTGTTCAGTATGATGAAATTGCATGTGTGTATCAAGATTATTCTAGTAAACACAAACTAATTCTAAGACAAACGTTTTCGTTAACTAAAAATAAACTCAACTGAAAAACTAGCTGAAATTAAATTAGCATAAATAAATAATGGCTTTCAGAGTTAATGAGCACTCATTCTGTTGTGGAAAACCTGACCTGCGTGTGTTTGCCGAAATACCTGTAGATGCTCTTTTACAGCAGAACATATCAGTCGAGTTAATAATTATATACAAAAACATATTTTCTATATAAACGTAAAGCGTCTTCAGAACTTTATTATATAAACTAGGCATGTTTATGTACCTATGCAGTTTGATCTTAAATATAAAGAGGTTTGTCTGAATTCTTATGTTTACTTTTATCTGTTGCGTTTGTATATGGTTTTAAATGCGGGTATTGTTTAGACCATTTTTGCACAAGTTAATATAAAATGTGAAAACACTAAACTTTGCTCTGGTTGACACTGGACATGTTCATAAACTACCATTACGAAAACTACATAGAAATGTTCACAAAATTAATGAACTGAGCTAAATTTTAAACTGAAATGTACAGCAAATTTTTAAATGGTGTGTATCTACAGCTGCAGCAGGTGGAGGCGCTGCACCCGCCGCCGCAGGAGGAGCTCAGCCTGCAGGAGCCGCAGCGGCAGCAGGACAGACGGACTACAGCGCCGCATGGGCCGAATACTACAGACAGCAGGCTGCTTATTACGGACAGACAGGACAGACCCCAGGCCAGCCAGGAGCAACACCGCAGGGCCAGCAGGTACAATCACCACACACAAAAACACTACGAAATGTAAATATATATATATATATATATATATATAATGGAACTGTAAAGGATCATGATCGCTTGCATCTGGATGTGCCCTTAAGGCTGATTCATACTTCTGCGTCCAGTGCATGCATATGGTCATTGGTATCAAGCATTAGGTCACAGTTATAGTAATTGTTTGATATTCTGTATTGTGAAATAAAAATGTACATTTTATATTTTCAGTTGTTAAATATCACAAGACTGTGCTTTTTTTAGTATTTATTCATTACCAATTATTTATTTATTCATTACCAATTATGAATGTTTGTAATTTGATCAATGTAAATAAATATATTCTGTATTAATGGAATAGTTTTAGTTTTTAGTCAAAATAATGTAAACAAAAAAAAATACTTAGAAATTTGGAAACCAGTAGTTATTTTAAATCTATAGTATGAGAAAATGACTGGAAGTAAATGGTTACGAGTGTCTTATTTTCTTTTTTTAAACTTCTACATTTTAATGTCATCATCATTTAAAATAATTACATTTTATTTATTTCCAATGATCTGATTTTTGTCTCTTCAGGCGCAGTGAACAAACTAAAGCTGAGCTCTTGTCCGTCCTGGTCCTTCCCTCCATCATCTTGCTCTCCTCTGAGAAAAGGACGTTTGCTCTTCCTGTTCTTTTTGTTGTTTTTTTCCTCTTCCTGTGTCCAGTGGAAAAGCTGCGTGACTCTTCTCTGAAGCCGGATTTCACGTAAAGGCTTCTGCAAACACTCTAGTTTTCCCTCCTGTGTTTTTGCTGGATCCACAAACGCTGTCTGATGGACTAAAATCGAACTCTGCCTTCCCTCCACAAACGCTTCGTTCCTCTTCCTTGCGTCCGTGTGACTCACCGCCAGGGAAACACAAGGGAATGCTTCTTCTGCTAACTTCCTCACCTGAGCGTGCACTTCCTGTTCTGCATTAACTTTTTCTTCTTTTAATTTTTTTTTGTCTGAGGAAACAGGTCTATTTAGAGGAAATCTTCAGGTGTTAATAACTACTGTTTCGAACTCAATGAGTAACCGTGTCTCTTTTTTTTATTTTATTTTTTTATGCTTTTTGCTTTTAGTCCTTTTTAATTTGATTTTTGAGCTGGAACATTCCCATTCTTTAACTTGTTCACTTTTCTTTATTCAGTGAGTTTTTATTTTTATTTTACTTCCCCTGATATCAAATGATGTTTCGGTCTGTGCGAGTGTGTATGTTTGTGTGGGTTTCATGTCGCGTGAGTGTATGCGAGTGTGTTCTGGTACTGAAACTCATGCCATTTAGTGTTGCTCCTCACTCTGTGAAATGAGGGTTTTTCTTGTTTTCTTCTCCTCACCCCAGTTATTGGAAGTCATGATGATGTTATAAATATGAAATGTATGCTTTTTTTTTTTACTGCTTGTTTTTAAAAACGACAATAAACATTACAAAATCCTCATCAGATCACACGACAGCTGTTAGGTCTGAAAATCTTTTTGTTGGCAGTATATTTGATGTTTTCTGAAGTATTAACACTTGTACATTCTCACAATTGGTAAATCTCTCATCCACAGCTAATAACCGGTCTTAACTGAAAACTATTTTATTGCAGTATGTTGAACTACAGTATGTCAACGTATTTTATTACTGACTCCAGTTGAATTAATAAAAGGTAAGAACATTAAAACTTTAATTGGAGATGTTTAAGTGGTGTATTTTGCGATTTGTTTTAAGATCTGTTACAACCAAGCCAAAAAAGGTAACAAGTGAAAGCTAAAATGTAACTTACTCGACGGAAGGAGATATTAGGTTACCGAAATTTACGACAATTTCTATACACGTTTCTGACTGGAAGCCGTTAATGTCAACATGTTTGTACTCACCATGTAATAGTCCTTCCCCCCCCCTAAAAGCCCCGTAGTTCCTCGACTATAGACTGGCTGGTAAGTGATCCGTTCGTAAAGATAGTTGTTTGGAAAGTTCGTTGCGAAAACGTTATATTCGCGTCACCAACGGAAAATAACGTACTAATTTTTCAAATCGAGCTGCCTCAGTTTTTGAAATTCGCGCGCTTTAACTGCACGTGCAATGTTTTTTACCGCTATTGTTTAGAAAGTGTCTCGGTCTAAAACTAGAACATCGGGTGAAGAGCTATGCTTATAGCCATAACGTGGATTTAAATACTGTGACAGAATAATTAGAATAAAATATTTACCAAAACATTTAATATTCCTGCATTAACGTTAACCTCGAACTCGCACATTCGCGTTAAAGCAAGAACTACTGATGATTATTATCAAAATGTAAAAATCCCTACATTCAATGCAAACTGTTTTGAATGTGTGTTTGCCACATCCGCAGATGCATATGAATGTTATGTGAACAGTCAGAACTGTACTGTACTATACTTAAAAACAGCCACGCATATACATTCTGACATTTGAACATTTTTATTCAGCTCTACTTCAAGCGCACCATCATTGGAGAACAGTACCGGACAACTCGAGGAAAACATTGTCCTAATTTTAGTTCCTGAACAAAACCGTTTGCAGATAAATGCCAACAGTACATTATTTACATCTAAATAACATTTACAGGAGGTTTGGTATTAGAATGTGCGGATGGTTTACAAAGCCTTGGTTGACATTAAACTAAATATTCACAATGATCTTTAATGCAGGTTTTAACTGAAAAATCCACAATGTTTTGTAGTTAAAAAACATTACTGTAATGCTTGAGTAGTTTAAAGCGCATCATTATTTTCCCCATAAATGTTATTTTTGCTTTATTGTTTTGAAATGTGACCGATTTTTTTAGATTCACTCGTATGCAAAGTCCACATTTAAAGTAATTATCCAAGAACAAACATAAAACTGATTTTATATTGCCATAGTCTAGTTCAATTTACTTAACAAAACATTTTCTCTAAAATAAAATTGCATTAAAAAACAACAACAACATTAAAATGGCCATTTTAAACCATACAACAATCACAAACATTTATGGGGAAAAGTTCTTTCAAGAGGATAGAAAAACTACAAAATCTCCCTGTTGAAAATTGTGTTACACTGCTTGGATGAGCCCATGTCCCCGTGGCTTTGGTTCAGTCCAGGCTGGTTTGGCAGTAGTCCTGATCCACCGAGGCCTCTCTCGAACCTGTGATGCTCCGACAACTTCAGACCAAAACCCAAAGACACCATGAGAGTTCATGCGAGATGTGAATCTATTTGCGAAACCAAAATGCTTCATATAAACACACAAACCTGTACCTTCACCTGCCCTCCCAGGCATCTTCACGCTGCTTAGCGGCTAAATGCTTTTGCTCTGATGAGAAAACAGATAGAATAAATCAATTTTTTGTATATTTAACAAGTTATTTAGGTATAAATCTAGCTCAGAAGCTTGATTCATTTGAACATTTTCCACCGAATCCACTTTACTAAAGCTAGACTCCATCATTATTTGTATTAGATGCACCTTTACTCCATTTTCATGCATTTTTAATTGCCCTACATTGACCTCACACCGGGCAGCACGGTGGCGCAGTGGTTAGCACAATCGCCTCACAGCAAGAAGGTCGCTGGTTCGAGCCCCGGCTAGGTCAGTTGGCATTTCTGTGTGGAGTTTGCATGTTCTCCCTGTGTTCGGGTGCTCCGGTTTCCCCCACAATTCCAAAGACATGCGGAATTGTCCATAGTGTATGTGTGTGAAAGGGTGTGTATGGATGTTTCCCAGTGATGGGTTGCAGCTAGAAGGGCATCCGCTGCGTAAAACATATGCTGGATAAGTTGGCGGTTCATTCCGCTGTGGCGACCCCAGATTAATGAAGGGACTAAGCCGAAAAGAAAATGAATGAATGAATGAATGACCTCACACCAGGTTTTTTTGTTGGTTTTTTTAATTCAGGGCCTTACATAATTGATATTTCTCTCTCCATGTCCTTTATTCTCTATATTTTTTCTTTAAACCATCACCTGATATTATAGCATTTGGTGGCTGGTAGATGTATTGTGCTTCATTGGGAATGTGCAACTCCTCCCCCTTGTAATTATTGCTTAATAAACCCTTTTGTAATTTCTCTCTCTAGAACAGTGTTTCCCAACCCTGTTCCCGGAGGCACACCAACGGTACATATTCTGAATGTCTCCCTTTTCTGACCCATTAACTTCAGGTTTTGGAGGCTCTTCTAATGTTCTGATGAGTTGATTCAGGTGTGTTTGATTAGGAAGAGATTGAAAATGTGTATGTTGGTGTGCCTTTAGGAACAGGGTTGGGAAACACTGCTCTAGAAAACCTGACGAACTCTATACAGGTCTCAACTGAAATATTGTTGGACACCAATTATACATATCTATGACTCTTTATTTACCCTCTTTAACCTAATTTTGATTCGTTTGTGATATTAATTTTGTCCATTCTTTGTACAATACTACTGTGCACTTTTTTTTTGCATGTCCACGTCTGTTTGTATATATATATATATATATATATTTTACATTGAGTCATATTTTAATTTAGTAAATCATAATTTTGATTTAGGAAGTCATAATTTGGAGTTGTTGAGTCAATTTCAACTTAGAAAATCATAATTTCACAATTTCGACTTCAATCTCATAATTTTCGATTTAGTGAGTCATAATTTAAAAAATGTATCTCAATTTTTTATCCGATTTTTAAAAAATCATAATTTCAACTTAAGTCATAATTTTGACTTTTATCTCATAATTTCAAATTGGAAAGTCATAATTTTGTCTTTTTATCTCATAATTTTTAAGTAGAAAGTCATAATTTTGCCTTTTTATCTCATAATTTTTAAGTAGAAAGTCGTAATTTTGCCTTTTTATCTCATAATTTTTAATTGGAAAGTCATAATTTTGTCTTTTTATCTCATAATTTTTAAGTAGAAAGTCATAATTTTGTCTTTTTATCTCATAATTTTTAATTAGAAAGTCATAATTTTGCCTTTTTATCTCATAATTTTTAAGTAGAAAGTCATAATTTTGCCTTTTTATCTCATAATTTTTAAGTAGAAAGTCATAATTTTGTCTTTT
>CAIGQW010053927.1:3964923-3978310 GCA_903798125.1 Danio choprae | reverse complement strand
CGCTGACGTCTCCATTATGCTTGTCTTGTTTACTGTTGGTTGCTAGGTTACCAATACTACAGTAACCAGCTCTAATAACTTTTCTTTTTGACTTACATGCCCTTGACCTCCAGCATGGCCTCCTGTTTGCTCATGTGGACCGTCTGCAGGTCTCGCCGCTGCACCGCATAGTGTTTCTTCTTCTGCAGTGCCATCTCGCTGCTCGCACCCTGACAACGTTCACCAAGGAAACCCAGCACAGCTGGAGCAGAGACTGCCAGCAGGAGCAGAGTGAACCACGAGCCTGAGGACAGACACACACACATATGGGTTGATCTTTTCTCTTATACACACGTCTCGAACACCACTCAGGTATTAGTAAGTATACAAGTCAATTTTATTCATAAAGAACATTCATCTTCAGCTTTGGACTGACCAAAGTGCTGAACAGAACCATTTCTAAAAAATAGAATAAAAATTAACCACCAACTTATCCAGCATATGTTTTACACAGCGCCCTTCCAGCTGCAAACCCAGTACTGAGAAACACCCATACACTCTCAGGCAGCACGGTGGCTCAGTGGTTAGCACTGTCGCCTTACAGCAAGAAGGTTGCTGGTTCGAGTCCCAGCTGGGCCAGTTAGCATTTCTGTGTGGAGTTTGCATGTTCTCCTCCGGGTGCTCCGGTTACCCCCACAGTCCCAACACGTGCTATAGGTGAATTGGATGGGTCTAAATAAGTTGTAGTGTATGAGTGTGTGTGTGAATGAGTGTGTATGGGTGTTTCCCAGTACTGGGTTGTGGCTGGAAGGGCATCTGTTGTGTAAAACATATGCTGGAATAGTTGGCGGTTCATTCCACTGTGGCGACCCCTGATAAACAAGGGACTAAGCCGAAGGAAAATGAATGGAAACCCACGCCAACACGGAAAGAACATGCAAACTCCATTTGAACCAGCGACCTTCTTGCTGTGAGGCGATTGAGATACCCACTGCGCCACCGTGACGTATAAATTACTATAATATATTTTCATGTGGGTGTCTGACAACTGAAAATAGATCTGGTAGAAGATATGGCAGCCTCTGTTACTTTTTACCTTGCACTTTTTTTGTTAACATTTATTATTATTATTTAGGATATGTGCTTTCACATTCTGATTCCAGTGCATAATTATTAAATTATTAAAGAGACTATAATTAAATGAAATATTCTTAAGAATGAAATATGATGTGCTCTTTGGAAGAGTGTGCTTGCATTGTGATGATATTATATTGTAATTCTGGCGTTATATAATGAGTGGCATAAACTGGTCCTAAAATGACAATAATATCGTTTATCGTTTACCAAAAATAGATATCATGACAAGCCTAAATATAGTACAGCAGCAGGTGTATAGGGTGAACCAATCTTATTCTATTAGATGACGAGCTGAGTGTTATACACATATACAAACACATCTCTGCCAATGTACAGGAGTCTCACCTTCAGTCAGAGTGAGGAAGAGGATGTTGAGCAAAACGCAGCTGAGCAGGGAAAACAGCGGCATCTTCCATCTAAAATATAAAGAGAGCCGGATAATGGGTCATTTAGCATTAAGCATAAAAGGTACTGAGTTTGTTTTGAAAGAATTCAACAAGTTGACAATGTCCGCATGAGCCGGAAGTTGCGACTGTAATTTTTTTTTCTCATATTGTGATGCAGTTCCCAGACAAACGTAATATTAAAGAAATGAGGAAACAGTAGGCGTGGATTGTTGATTGAATGTAGTAAAGTAGGCATTTCATTCAGAAGGATGGGGAAAAGTGTTTGGGGAGAGTTATTACAACCTAACAGACTCCTCCTGCTCACCATTTCTGTTTGTTGTCAAAACTGACAGCAGGAGGGGCGTGGTTAACTATGTAAGCCACGCCCAATACCTCAGACAGACCTAATCTGAGAATTTAACTCAAACAGGAAGTGCGTTTTCATATTTTGATTAAAGATTACAAATGAAAAAAAAAAACTTAATGACATGCACAGATCATTTCTGTTCACCACAAAACTAACAATGTCAGCTAACAAAATCATTATATGTTAGTTTTGATTCCATGTGTACTTTAAGCGAGCAGTTTTGGTCCCTTAAATTTATTAAAGTGAAATGGTTGCGAAGGACTTTGTAACGACGCTTAATGGCCGCCTTAAACTCTTTAAGTTGTCCCTTAGGTTTTTCAAGCTACCAAAGTTTTACTTAAGCTGCGTCCCAAATGGCACACTACACTACACATATATGCACTGCATACTTATGCACTTACACACTTAACAGTATAGTATATGTATGTACTGTCATCCCAAATGAAACACTAATGGGTTTGTTTACTAACCAGAAATCCAAACCGTTTCCCTGATGACATTTGACCGTTGCCAAATTAGCTAAATAAATGACCAAACTACCAGATAATACCTGCCTTGAGTATAATCTCATTCACCATCAGGAGGCGGTGTAATCACTCGTAGGAGAATCTTGCTTTCACAATCTAAAATAAATAAAGTAATCTAACATCAGTGCCCGATAGCTCCGCCCCTTTCGCTATGTGAGCAAAGCTGTGGCCGTTGAGTGTGTGAAGTGTCCAACATCCCACACTTCTTTTTAACGGTTAAATGAGTGCATCATCCACTACTTATACTATTTATACTATAAAATAGCGAAGAAAAGTGCATAAGTATGTGATTTGGGATGCACAAAAGGTGTTCCCTTAACCTTATAACTAAGCTGGATTTCTTAGCTTAAGGGCTTTCATGGAAGCGGGCCATATATAATGTGTGTAATTTCTCACCCCAGCAGGTAGCGCAGCACCTCCAGCGTGTCTGTGACGGGCTCCAGGAAGATCAGCATTCGCTTGAAGGAGATCACCATGTTTAGCAGGTCAAAGGTCAGAGCTCTGGGGCTGCCCGGGTCCGAGGCGCTGTCTGTGCAGCAATGGTCTTTAGTGGGCAGCTGGGTCAGTTCAGGCCGCTCAGCGCTCACCTGCGGAGGCTCCTGAGGAGAGGAGGTGGAGCACTGCATGCTGGGAAATCACATGATAGAGAGCGTTTGAGATCCAGATACAGTGGGGAAAGTAAGTGTTGAACATGTCATGCTTTTTCCTGGGAATATTATTTCTAAAGGAGCTGTTGACATGGATTTGAACCAATGTTGGTAAAAACCCAAACAATACAAACATAAAAATATAACAAAACAATAATATCTGAAAAATGAGTTGTGTGATAAGAATGAAATGACACAAGGAGAATGCATGTGCAGCCCTAGTTGATTTTATTTTATTTGACATTTTTGCATTTATGTGGAAAAATCTTGGTTATGGATGTGACACCTCTCTCCGTTATGGATGTGACACCTCTCTCCGTTATGGATGTGACACCTCTCTCCGTTATGGATGACACCTCTCTCCGTTATGGATGTGACACCTCTCCGTTATGGATGTGACACCTCTCTCCGTTATGGATGTGACACCTCTCCATTATGGATGTGACACCTCTCTCCGTTATGGATGTGACACCTCTCCGTTATGGATGTGACACCTCTCCGTAATGGATGTGACACCTCTCCGTAATGGATGTGACACCTCTCCGTTATGGATGTGACACCACTCCGTAATGGATGTGACACCTCTCTCCGTTATGGATGACACCTCTCCGTAATGGATGTGACAGCTTTCTGTTATGGATAACACCTCTCCGTAATGGATGTGACAGATGTGAAATTGCCACTTGTGGGACTTTGGTAAATCAAATATAATTGTGCGAAAACACTGACAGACATTTTAGAGAGCTTTTACAGTACTGTAAAATACAAGCCAAACAGGACTTGTACAAAACCTGTAAGTAAGTTAACTTTATACGTAAGATTTCTACAAAACCTAAAAGCAGGACAGTCCAATAAAATATGTTTAATAGATCTTCACCTTTTAGTAACATCTTTAACACGTCATCAAATGATTCTTGCTTTAAATATGCCTTTATATACAAATACTTAATAATTATAGGGATAAATCTATCTTTAACACAAAATAGGAAGTCAAACTGATTTCATAAATACTAGATATAAAAACCTGACGATGACAGTTTGTAGAGCAATAACAAGAATACATCGGATTCTTCGCTATGAGGGTAAAAGGTGAATAAAAGCAGACAAACTCACAAAAGCACATACCTTTTAATCCTCACAACGCCGTCTCCTGCTGCTACAGGGTCATTAAAAGTGTATCATTCGCATAAAGATGAGAAAAATAACATTTAATCCACTTAAAACTACATAAAAAAAGATGTAATATCGCTAATGCGTGCAGCGACTTCTGCTTCCGCGATTCACAGACAAAATGAGTTGATGTCAGAGCAATGAGTCAGTGTCAGGGAGAAAAGAAGAGCGCCGATCACATGGATGAGTCACAAAAATGAAGAAATGTATTACTTTTTATTGTATTATTTATTCATTCATTTACTTATCCAGCTTATGTTTTACACTGCAGCCAATTTAGTTAAAGTTTAGTTATTCAATTCACCTGTAGCGTATGTGTTTGGACTGTGGGGGAACATGGCAGCACGGTGGCGCAGTAGGTAGCACAATCGCCTCACAGCAAGAAGGTTGCTGGTTCGAGCCCTGGCTGGGTCAGTTGGCATTTCTGTGTGGAGTTTGCATGTTCTCCCCGTGTTTGCGTGGGTTTCCTCCGGGTGCTCCGGTTTGTCTCACAAGTCCAAAGACATGCGCTATAGGTGAATTGGGTAGGCTAAAATTGCCCGTAGTGTATGTATGTGTGTGTGTGAGAGTTTATGGATGTTTCCCAGTGATGGGTTGCAGCTGGAAGGGCATCTGCTGCGTAAAAGATATGCTAGATAAGTTGTCGGTTCATTCCGCTGTGGCGAACACTTTTTAATAAAGGGACTAAGCCGAAAAGAAAATGAATAAATGAATGAATAAAACAGATTTATTAAACAGATATATTTATTAAAATAATATTTAGTCACCAAACATATTTAGAAATTGAAAGATAATGCAATTAAATTCCAGCAAAATATTGCAAAAAAAATTACAAACTACAAAATTTCAACAAAATTCTCTTGATTTTTCCTCTTTTTTAAAATTTGTATTTAATATTTTTCTATGACATTTGGGCTACTAATTTTTTTAACCGTTATTGTAAGTTATTTTGTTAGATGAGCTCCAGATTTGGCTTCAGTACTGACTAAGCTAATATATAATATTGTATAAATTTTAAAGAGATTTGTGAGGGGTGCACTTATATATGCCGAGCACTGTATATATATATATGCAATGTTTTGGACAATAAAATAAACAGAGATAATAAAAACGTTCTGTTCTGTAAAGAAATAAAAAAGAAACTTTTAACTTTTATTTTATTTTATATTTTTGCCACATTGGGTTCATCTTAGTTTAGACAGAAATAATGCCTCTGTAAATACAACATCAATAATATATAGACAAATACACATACACAAACACCATACACTATTTCAATTCACCAAAAAAGAAAGTATTAGGAAAACACAGTCATACACTAAATAAGTGTATAAATATAATAACATAAAATATCACAAACATACATAAATGCATACATACATAAAATAACATAACAAATAAAACAACATACATATATATATATATATACATATATATAGATACATAAATGGAAACATATATATTTTAAAGATGTAGGTGTCTCCTTAAAATATTACCAGAAGAATAACCACATTTTTAATATGCATTTTAAAGATATATTTTGATAACCAATATGAAGTATAACGTGAGTTTCTTTTCTAGATGCGGTTTCACATACTGGCACGTGTGCGCAGCAATGACGTCAATGAAGGATTACACATTTCTCAGTTTCACACCACACCACACCACACGCACACACACACACTGTACAATGCACACCATGATGTGATTGGCTGAAAGAGACGCGGAGGCGGGCTCGATCGTTCACTCCTGCCTTCTGATTGGTCAGAGCGGGTACAGTAGGTGACGAGTCTAGAGAGGGTTGAACTTCTCTGTCCATTTCGCTCGCTGTACCCAGACGGAGACCAACAGCCAGCCTGTTTACAACACTATAACAACGCTTTACCGAGAGCAACTCCGACGATCTAACATGCAAATGACACAAATACACTAGTTCAGGCAGAAAAGGTGGGTAGACCTTTGCATAATCGTGTCCTTGGTATTTATTTGTTTTTCCTAGTGCAACAAAGCGGAACCGAATTCAAATGCGATAAACACGTCATTCATACCCGAGCATTTAAATTGACTATATGCTTTAAATCTTCTTTAATTTGCTGTAATTTCAGTAGATGTGTCTGAAATGGCTGTTTTTTGCAGTGTCCTCGCGCAGGCAGCTGTCACTGCGGATGTTCGTGCGTCACTGTCACGTCGTCACGTGACTCATTGTGCTGCAAACTTCAGTAGGCTTTGTGACAAATTCAGTAACGAAAAGATGATTTTTCTGAAGTAAAGCATATATTTACTTAAGCTAAATAAACAAACCATTTTTCCAGATGCTATTTCTGTATCAGTTACGTTATTTTGTGATTTTAGAAACGAAACCAGATGACATACAATGTTTACTTTCAAAAATACGCATTTAATTATCCTTAAATTAGGTGTACGTTATTTATTTAATCTTTTAATTAAAGTCAGTTGACGTACTGCCATCATTATGCATCAACAAATCGCGATTACGTTCATTACTGTTAATAGCAAGTGTTAGCAAGCTAAGCTAACCAGTCATTCGTGATTATCACTGAGTAATACCGTCTTATATAAACCACTTATGTTAATAGCATACTCATACTTTTAATATTTTCTGTAAATACAATAAGTCGTTAAGGCCTACCTATTCAGTATCCCACAATGCAGTGGGCGCAATTTTACCTTACATTTCCAGTGTGATGAATGGACTATAAAGTGGTAAGCGCCCGTTTTTAAGATTTCTTTCTTAATTTTTATAAGACTGCCTATTTATAAGTTAATTTATGCATACTGTTTAACATATTGCTTTTTAAAATAGTTTCCAATGCGTACAATGGGTCTAAAGTTTGGCTAGTCGGATTAGCATTTCCCCCACTTTGAATAGATGTAATAATTAAATGCGACTAAATCTATACCTCGAAAAGCAAAATAAAAATACCAATAAATAAATTATAATAAATGTTTTACCAGTGACCAGGATTTTTAGGGCTCTTAGAAGTGACGTAGCCTTGTTTTTCACTGCTCATGCTGCTGTAGTAATGGGCAGTGGTGACTTAAGGACAACTAATAGCCTTTGAGTATAGAGGTCAGTAGGCTAATGTCTGAACCTGCAGTGCTTTTTTTAATACTCTTTTTCCATTGACGTAACAATGCAAGACATCACAATTAAATAGGGATTGAAATCACTTACAGAGTTGATCAGTCACAGTACACAATTAAGAAATATGTGTTATGCAAATGAGATATTACACTGAGAGTAGTCCAATCTTAGAAATGACCGGGTTTTGCCAGTAGTGTCTTTCATTAAATCCTTATTAGCCTTAAAGGAGATTTATTCTGCCCCCTTTTACAGGGTGTAAAATAAGTCTGATGTCTCTAGAGTCTGTATGTGAAGTTTCAGCTCAAAATACCACATAAATAATGTTTTATAACTCTTTGAAACTGACCCTTTTAGGCATTGATCCAAATTGTGGTGTTTTGGTGACTGTCGCTTTAAATTCAAATGCTCTTTTTCAAAAGAGGGCGGAGCTACAAATGCCTGTGTGTCAGCATAAGGGCAGATTCAAAACAGTACTAACGTTATCACTGTTCAGTTGTGCGTCCTAAAACTCCACATTTATACACCTATTAGTCACTGACATTATCTAATGACAGACAACTGCTTCTCACTCAGGGCTGTTTATGCTAACGAGGGAGAGATGGTCACTAGTGGGCGGGGCTTTCCCCCATTGATGACACGTACAAAGGGAGAATGTCAATCAAAGTGTTTCTGCAGACTGTTTTTATCAGGTGTGATTATAAAACTAGTATTGATAAATGTTTACCATTAGAGGCTGCTTATATTCACACACTGCTGCCACACAACTGTGTTTAAACCCCTTATAAAAGTGATTTTTCCATAATAGATGCGCTTTAAATGATTAAAATAACGTCTTTCTAAAATAATAATCAAAAAATGTTTATTAAAATAATCTACATGCTTTATAAAAACTCTCCACAGATGGAGGACGTGGCCCCAGTTCTCGCAGGCCCGTCTCAGCCCACGTTCTCCCGGCCCTCGGAGCGCCGAAACCGCAAGTCTGGCACCGCAAACATCTTCCAGGGCGTGAACCTGCGGCAGCTGCGGCGGCTCTTCCAGGCTGCAGGAGACCCGGATGCGGAGCAGAGGGCGCGGATGGTGTGGGGCCGGCGGAGGGCGGCGGGTGGGGAGGACGGAGGAGCAGACACAGAGCAGGATGAGGACAGCGGGGCGGCAGAGGTAGAGACGGGGCTGGCACAGGCGCTGGTTGGGCTTCGGGTGCGAGCCAGGAACAGAAGCGGACTTAGGGTGGAGCAGCATAAAGACTCGAGCGGTCAGAGATGGGTCAGAGCCTTCGGTCATCTCAGGTGAGACTCACATTAGCTGCTTAATTCAAGATGAGAGGGAAACCCTTCAGTTTAAAGGGCCCGTGAAGTGTTTTGAAATGTGCTTTTTATTTGATGTTTGACTAATCTCAACTGGAGCACAGAAGAGAAGGTGGGACGTAGAGTAGCTCCTCCCTCTTTTTAAAAAACAGCCAATAACATTTTGTTTTGTCACAGCTCTGCCAGTGATCAAATGGACATCTAATTAAAAGCAAATGAGAAGTGTCTTGAAGAGGGCGGAGCATGTCAGATACTAGAGAGCATTTGATTGGTCAGAAGATTTGATGAGAAACTGAAATATGAGGTGATGTCAAAAAAATCATTGATGCATTTAGGTCAGGGGTCACCAAACTTGTTCCTGGAGGGCCGGTGTCCTGCAGATTTTAGCTTCAGCCCTAATCAAAGACACCTTAAGAAGCTAATCAAGGTGTTACTAGGTATACTTGAAACACCCAGGCAGGTGTGTTGAGGCAAGTTGGAACTAAACCCTGCAAGGACACCGGCCCTCCAGGACCGAGGTTGGTGACCCCTGATTTAGGTGGAAGTGACAAAATATGAGCTTTGGATGTTTATATCTTCGAAATGTGAATTTTGTCACTGTTTTGGAGCACACTAGCTTATAGATATTGTTAAAACGAACACGCTGATACTAACATCTTAAAAACTTTATTTTCATTTCACAGGACCTTTAAGAGCCTTTTCACACTATTAAGTACTGGCTTATTAATGGGCTGTTAAAGGGATAGTTCACTCCAAATATTTAATTCTGCCATCATTTACTCGTTTCAATCCGTTCTGAGTTACTTTCTTCTGTTGAACACAAATAAAGATATTTAGAGAAATGTTGGAAAGCTGTAGTCATTGACTTCCATAGTATTGTTTTACTTCTATGGAAGTCAATGGTTACCGGTTTTCGGCTTCCTTCAAAGTATCTCCTTTTGTGTTTAACAGAAGAAAGAAGCTTGTAAAGGTTTGCAACCACTTGAGGGAGAGTAAATAATGAGTACACTTCCATTTTTGAGTGAACTATCTTTTTAATAAGAAATTGGCTGTTTATTAGTACTTATAGAGTTTGATCTTATTTTACATTCCTAATCCTAGCCAATACCTAACCCCAACTACTACCTTAATAGCTATTAAAAAGGAGCACATTTAATTGAGCTAAAAGCTTTAGCTAATGGTTTAATAATAATGAGAATTGTACCTTAAATATATGCAGTGACCAAAGAGAGCATAATTAATGCATTTATGCAATGTATTCCCACTATTAACTACTGGCTTATTACCGGCCTACTAAAGGGATACTTCACCCAAAACATAAAACATTCTGTCATCATTTATTCATCCATTACTTATTTCAAACCTTTATGATTTTCTTTCTTCTGTTGAACACAAAAGAAGATAGTTTGAAAAATGTTGGAAACCTGTAATCATTGACTTACATATATAGTTTTTTTTTGTTCTGTGGAAGAAAATAACAATTATAAGCAATAAATTTAATTAAGCTTACAGTCGTAGGTAATGGTTTAATAATAGTAAGAGTTGTACCTTAAAATACAGTGTGAGCATCATTAAAGCATTTACGTATCAGTGCTGCATTTATATAGTGGTGTTTGTTACAATTAAACTTTTGCAAATTACTTGTAATGTATTTACTCAAACTTGGCGACAGGGTGGCTTAGTGGTTAGCACTGTCGCCTCACAGCAAGAAGGTCGCTGGTTCGAGTCCCGGCTGGGCCAGTTGGCATTTCTGTGTGGAGTGTGCATGTTCTCCCCGTGCTCCCCCATAGTCCAAACACATGCGCTATAGGGG
The DNA here is from genome assembly GCA_903798125.1 of Danio choprae. NCBI lineage: Eukaryota > Metazoa > Chordata > Actinopteri > Cypriniformes > Danionidae > Danio > Danio choprae. The sequence goes on along the minus strand of CAIGQW010053927.1, from coordinate 3,967,874 downwards.
AATTGGGTAAACTAAATTGGCCATAGTGTACGAGTGTGAATGAGTATGTATGGGTGTTTCCCAGTACAGGGTTGCAGCTGGAAGGGCATCCGCTGTGTAAAACATATGCTGGATAAATTGGCGGTTCATTCCGCTGTGACGACCCCTGATGAATAAGTGGACTAAGCCGAAGGAAAATGAATGAATGAATGAATAATCAAACCTCAAAGATTTGTTTTTGAAACTTTTCTCACTTGACTAACATCACTTCAGTTTTAAAGCACTGAATTGCAATTCCTTGATGAACATGAGTTTAGTTTTATTTTCTACATACTGTAATCATGATTGTGTGTTTTTTTTTACCGAAACTGTGGATGACAGCATCTTTTTTGTGTTAATCTCGCAAAACCGGTCTACAGCATGTCACAACCTCTCCCACAATCAAGATAAACAATGAGAAATCATATTTGGCACAAAGCAAATGAAGCCTACTTTAGGACAAAGCAAACATCAAAACAAAAACAACTATTTTAATTTACATTAAGCATTTTTAAATTATGGGCGTCACGGTGGCTCAGTGGTTAGCACTGTCGCCTCACAGAAAGAAGGTCGCTGGTTCGAGCCTTGGCTGGGTCAGTTAGCATTTGTGTGTGGAGTTTGCATGTTCTCCCTGTGTTGGCGTGGGTTTCCTCCGGGTGCTCCCCACAGTCCAAGCACATGCGCTATAGGGGAATTGAATAAACTAAATTGGCCATGGTGTATGAGTGTGTGTGTTAATGAGTGTGTATAGGTGTGAGTACTGGGCTAAACATATGCTGGAATAGTTGGCGGTTCATTCCGCTGTGCCGACCCCTGATGAATAAAGGGACTAAGCTTCAGGAAAATGAACTAATTAATTTATAAATTATGTAATTTTTTATAATAAGTTCTGATGATTTAAATTTTTTTTCCTACAAAAACACAACAATAATAAATAATATTATAATGATACATTATTGGTTGCAAAAATAAATTACAGTAATTATTTACATTTTAACAGCACTTTTAAAACATTACATTAAACTAAACTACTACTTTAATTGCTTAAATATTTTTCTCATTATCTGCAATACAAACAATAATGGCTCATTTTTTATATTTGTCAATTATTAATGTGCTATTTATGGCATATGCTTACTGTCTTCATTCTATTTGCAATACAATTGTTTGCTATAATAAAGAGAAATACATTACATGTGCAAAATATAGTCTTGTGAGAGTAAAAATTAAAACAGCATAAAAATATTTCAGTAGTGGGCATCACAAGTAATAATAATAATAATAATAATAATTCATTCATTTTCATTTCGGCTTAGTCCCTTTAATAATAATAATAATAATAATAATAATAAGTACAATTTTAATTAAAATCTAATGGATTTGGTGCTGAAATGTGACTTTTGAGCTGATTTGGTGTGAGTTTAATGTGTGTTACACTGTAAGAAATATTTGTTAATTAGCAGTTTCCGTTTTGTGTTTGTTTACGGTGGTGAATTGCATTATGGGATGTTGACCTCTGCTCTGTCGACTTTTGATGTTGAAAATTCAACTCTACAGTTTAACAAAGTGACTTTTATTGACATTTTAGTACGTAATATAATGTATAAGAAATAATATAGAGAGAGATAAGTCAGGAAATAACAGGAAAAAGTGTTTTATAGCATAATATACAACACCAACCCAGATAATATATCAATTTAAACTATTATAAATGTTCATAAAAGCCACTTTTTCCAACGTTTCAATGTTAAATGTTGTTGAAAGAAAGATCAACATCCCATAATGCAACTCAGAAGCATCAATAAATGCAGAAAAACAAAAACATGAAGCACAAAATACAGAAAACTGACTAATTACAGATATTTTGTCATCAATATGCCAGCTTAACACACTTCAGCTACCACTGTGAGTGTGTGTATACATTTGTGTGGGTGTGTGTGGGTGTGTGTGTGTGAATGTAAACTGCTAATCTGAAGTAATGTAGGTCATTAGATCAGCCACACACTCAGCACGCTAAAAACCCTGTGAGCATACCAGAAAATCCACAAACACACACACACACACACACACACACACACACACACACACCTGTGAACATGCATGAAAACACCATCTAATAAATCCACACACTTCCCTCTAATCATCTCTTCAGAATAAACGAGGGCTCGCTGAACCCGACGACCGAAGTCACGCCTGCAGAAGATGAAGAAGCAAACGAGGATGAGGAAGAATCGTCCGCTGCTGGAGGCCAGAGCGCTTTTGAAGGCTCATCACATGACCAGGGCGACTTCCTGTCCCCGCAGGAAGAGACTCAGGGCCCTGGCCCCAGGTGGAGCTGGAACGCGGTTCAGGAGAAAGACCCGGAGCGATACCTGCACCGCATCCGACACTGACGCAGCAGCAAAGCATCATGGGATTACAGCCTGAGAGACTCCGTAGATTTACTTGAAGCCTCAATCAAACGCTAGTCTTAAAGGAGCGATGATCAACACTACAGCACGTAAACACTCACCCGCAGCATGTGCTGTTCTACCTTAAGTTGTTTACGGGTTTCGTGCCATTCTCACGTCGCAGTTTCAAACACTAGTTGAGGGATGGTGCACTTAAAGGGATAGTTCACCCAAAAAATGAACACTTACTCACTCTTTCTCAAGTGGTTACAAGCATTTATGAGTTTCTTTCTTCTGTTGAACACAAATGAAGATATTTTGAAGAATGATGAAAACCGGTAACCATTGACTTTCATAGTATTTGTTTTTCCTACAATGAAAGTCAATGGTTACCGGTTTTCAGCATTCTTTACAAACATTTATGAGTTTTTTCTACTGTTGAACACAAATTAAGATATTTTGAAGAACGATGAAAACCGGTAACCATTGACTAACATTGTAGAAAAAGCAAATACTATTAAAGTCAATGGTTACCGGTTTTCA
>CAIGQW010053927.1:3924477-3934923 GCA_903798125.1 Danio choprae | reverse complement strand
ATATATATATATATATTTTGCTTTGATTATTATTTACTGGTTGGAAAAAATCTGTTTGTCCACTTCTGCCTTGACCCTAATGGTGTGACGACATGGGAAACTATCAATAGCTCAGTGTTTTTTAATCCCGGTCCTTGTGACCCACAGCTCTGCACATTTCCTATGTTTCTCTTTTCACGTCAGACGTTTGTTCTAATTCGACAACAAGTGCCCTGCAAAGTGGACTCCACAGGATACTCCGCCATGCTTTCAGCTTGAAGGGAGCATATAAGTGTCATTTTAGTGTGTGATTGTGTTTATTTACGCACGTATATTATATGTCACACTTATTATGTAAGACGCTACAGGTAGTGCTGTTGTGTAAATCCGTGAACGAATGTTTGAAATGCTGTGGTAGAGTGCAATGAAGGAAGAAGGGACTAGCGAAGAATGCACACTACGTAGGGAACATGTAAGTCACAATGGGGCTCTTCTAACAAGCTGGTTATCTAAATCAGCTGTGTTTAAATAAGAGAGACATGCAAAATATGCAGAATCGCTGTACCATGAATGCTTGATTCTGATTGGCCGATGAGCATTCTAAGGTGTGCAGTTATTTTGAGATAAACACACAGATAAAGTAGTTCCGGCAGGTTTAGAGCACTTTACAGCTCCATATCACTGCTCTTAATGATTTCATCAATCAAAAATCACATCAAAACACAACAGAAGGCTTTGGATGAGACGTGTAAGAAACTAGTGCTGCACACAGGAGAAGTTTGAGGACAAAAACCTGACAAATGTCTGAAATACAACATCTCAGCAGTGCATTTAGCTGTGGGAACTGTAGTATAAGCAGAATAATGCACTCTAGTTCATCGGATTATTAGAAAATAATGCACACCTGAGGTATAATGGCCACTCCGCTTTGAGTTACACATTATATAATAATTCAATTGTCATCAGTAATTTGTTATGTATCTAATGTCTGAATGCCCGTGTGTACAGTAGTGTCTGTCTCTAATATGTGTTTGATGTTTGTGTACAGGATCTGTGTGACCCATGTGGTTACGTGTCCATGCGCCAGCGCGAATACAGGGAACAACTGAACAGCTTCCTCAAGAAAAGACAAACACGACAGCGCAGACGACGGCCAATCAGGAGACATCACAGAACTAAACGTTAAGCATACTGATTATAATCCTGCCACTCAGAAGAGGACAGGAAGGGCATCACATTTGTACTGTGTGTAAAGATAATGCGTCTCGTTATTTTTATGATGACGAAACTGTTCATTTTAAGGTGGAAGTGAGCGCATAGAGATCCTTTTTGGTTGTGGCGAGTGAATGGGAGGATTTTATTTATAGTAGTCAATGTTAATATGATTAATAATATAAATACATTTTAAAAATCATGACTTAGTTAAGCATGTTCATTTGCGTAATGTCTTTTTATAGCTAAGTACTATGAAATAACTTAAGAGAATATTGTTTATTAGGCTTTTCTTTTAGTATTGAGTAATGAATAATGAAGGCAGAAGCTAGTATCAGTGCCTCTCTGAGTGTTTTAGAGGACATTAGTAAAATCTTTTGCTTTTGATGACCCCGCAAGTTTATTTTAAATCAGTTTATGAGGAACATGTTACATTGGGAAGAATAAAATCTGTAGGTCACTGAATAAACTATTAAAATTTATGTCTTTCTTTTCTTTTTTATTCTTTTATAACCTGTTTTAACACATTTTAATCTGTTTTTATCTGTTTTCATATTATTTGTTTTTATTTTTTTATACTTGTCTCTTTTATTCCTGTTTATGTAAAGCACTTTGAATTACCACTGTGTATGAAATGTGCTATATAAATAAACTTGCCTTGCCTTTCCTTGCCTAAAAACACACGCTGTGGTTTATTGTGTTTTAAAAGGGAGGTTGCTTGACTTTTTACAATCAGTATCATATTTAACAATGAATATTTTTTATATTTAATTATGTTGGTTTTTTAAATATTTTATCTATGTATATATATATGGGCAGCACGGTGGCGCAGTGGGTAGCACGATCGCCTCACAGCAAGAAGGGCGCTGGTTCGAGTCCCGGCTGGGTCAGTTGCCATTTCTGTGTGGAGTATGAATGTTTTCCCCATGTTCGGGTGGGTTTCCTCCGGGTGCTCCGGTTTCCCCCACAAGTCCAAAGACATGCGGTATAGGTGAATTGGGTAAGCTAAATCATCCGTAATGTATGTGTGTGAATGAGTGTGTATGGATGTTTCCCAGTGATGGGTTGCAGCTGGAAGGGCATCCATTGCGTAAAACATATGCTGGATAAGTTGGCGGTTCATTCCGCTGTGGCGACCCCAGATTAATAAAGTGACTAAGCCGAAAAGAAAATGAATGAATAAATATATATATATATATATATATATATATATAAAATAAAAAATATTATTGACTACATATTGTTTCACCTATATGTTAAATACTTGAAATATGCCTAACAGCACAGTACTTATGTGCCTAGAGAAACATGATGCAACATATTAAGAAACTACAAATGTGCTAAATTTACACAACATATTTATTTGTCCCAGTGTAAAGTAAATGTTTACATACATTATACTGGTACCTTGTTAAACATTCTAAGACAGGGGCCCTCGCATGGATATGGCCTCGGATATAGAATCTACATTCCTTGCACTACATTATTATATTTTATAAATCACATGAAACGGAAGTGCTTTGAAGTCAGCAATGATATTTTAATTACACTAATTATAATTATTTCCATCATGCATCCAGTTAAAATACTAATCAATGCCCTTTCTCAGTTTTACGACTCCTTACGTTTTTATTCTTTAAACTACAAATCAGTGCAACTATTTTGATGCACAACACGGAATTATGATAATAATATATATATATATTATTGTATGCAAGAAATACAATAAGAAAGAAACATCGATGTATTGAAATAGCCTGAAACACATTAACAAAAGGTAGAAGACAGAAATATAAATTATATTTACAACGCCTCAATCATTAATAAAACGATTATCAAAAGCTTTAGAATATCTATTGTTCCTAAACATATGCTATTATTAATAATACGTTTACAAGATTAAAGGAGCTAAATTTCAATAAAATGTTAAATCTATTGTTTTTAAAACTTGTTTTGTGTATAAAAATTACAATGTAAAACAAAAAGTTATATAGTTATAAAAGGTATATAGTATGGTCACTACCTGAGAAGGTATAGAAATAGATCTTTCATAGATAGATCTAAATCATAGGCTATATAATCAAAAAAGATGCTGATAAGCGGAGACTGAAGGTCGCGTAATGACGTGTGTGCACGCGCGCGCTCTTCCTCCTGATAGGTCGCGCGCATCAGGAAGCGTCTTTCCTCCTCTCGCTTTCCACTTTCACAACCGACCGACGACCTCAAGACTCACCGGTGCGATATTTCCGTTCACCATCTGTCATCCGCCGGTGTCTCCTTCATCCGCGATCATCCCGAGAGCGTCCGCCTGCAGATCTGCCATTATGGCCGCCTATAAGCTGGTGCTGATCCGCCACGGAGAGAGCGTCTGGAACCAGGAGAACCGGTTCTGCGGATGGTTCGACGCCGATCTAAGCGACACCGGAGAGGCGGAGGCCAAGAGAGGCGGACAGGCCCTGAAAGGTGATCCGGTGCCCGTGTGTGTTTGACGGTGCCCGTGATGTGTGTTCCTGCACACATCAATGCACTGCCGCATCACAGGCCTGCAGACACACACACACACACACACACACACACACCTCATCAGGCTGGGTTATTATTATTATTGCTACGAAATTCGCTCTTTCTCATTAACTCCTCAGTGACTGTATTGTATTTGGTCTTTTTCACGTCATCCTAATGTCGAAGTCTGCATGACATCAAAATCTACAATGCTTATTTTACTAGCGCTCATTGTTAGACTTTAAGCGAACAATTAATCCGTTAATCCAACACTGTTTTGGTCATCTTTAATCAAAATCTGACCATTTGCATCCACTTTGTAATGGTAGCCTGTCTCTGATGATGTCAGTTTGACAGGCTTGGGCGGAGTTTGCATAGCCACGCCCCCATAACATTAGTTTGCTGCAAGTGAAAGAAGAGAGGAGAACAAAAACAAAGCCTCTTCCCCTCTACAATATTGAGTTTCAGTTGGAAATACGTCATCAGACTTGAATAAAATAAATAATTGTTAGTAATAATTTAGTAATTTGTCGTTTTTATATTGTATGATGTTGAAACACTTAATTATTGCACTTCCACGTATGTAAAATAGTACTGTCCACATTGTGCTGTTCTTCCTTATTCATTTTTGGGTAACATATATTTGCAGCAATACTTTGTGGTTGCCACATGCTGTGTAGGTTTTGAGTGTTTGTTAATTAGTTTAGAGTCAACCTAAATTAAAAGAAAACGCATGTGTAAATTAGTGACGATCTCTCCCTCATTAGCATAAACAGCTCTGAGTGAGAAGCAGGCGTCCGCCATTAGAGTTTTGACCTGCTGAAGATAATGTCAGCGACGGAGAGGATTATTAATATGGAGTTTTAGGATTCACAAATGAACACTGGAGTCTCCATAGACTGACGCATTCTGAGAAACGTCTCTTTACATTTTTAGGTTTTCACACAGATAACAATAGTCATGTTTGAATGTGCCACTGTGCTGACACACAGGCATCTGTAGCTCCGCCCTCTTTTGAAAAGAGCACAACCTCATTTGAGTTTAAAGCGACAGTCACCAAAACGGCACAATTAGGATCAAAGCCTTAAAGGGTCAGTTACAGAGAGTTATAAAACATTATCTGTGTGGTATTTTGAGCTGAAACTTCACACACACACACACACACACACACACACACACACACACACACACACACACACTAGGGACATCAGAGACTTATTTTACATCTTGTAAAAAGTGTCATAATAGGTCCCCTTTAAAATATTTTCCCTCATTAAATTTTACCCATGCGTATCTGTCTAATAACCTGACACTATAGATGTCGTCTGATCTGTCCTGCAGACGCGGGTTACGAGTTCGACATCTGCTACACGTCTGTGCTGAAGCGAGCGATCAGGACTCTGTGGCTGGTGCTGGACGGCATCGATCAGATGTGGCTGCCGGTTCACCGCACCTGGCGTCTGAACGAGCGGCACTACGGCGGCCTGACGGGCCTCAATAAAGCCGAAACCGCGGCCAAACACGGAGAGGCACAGGTTAAGATCTGGAGACGCTCCTATGACATCCCTCCTCCACCCATGGACCCCGAGCACGACTTCTACACCGCCATCAGCAAGGTCAGAAAACAGACTCGGGGTTTGGGCCGGTATAAGATTATGACGATATGATAACCTTGGATAGAAATATCACGGTATAGTGATTCCTGCTGTTATATGTTCTTTTATTAAATGTCTGGGTTAAAAAGCAATCACCTTTTTCCACATTGAACACAATATATTTTATTTTAATAAACGTTTAACATGTTTTGGAGCAGTAAACATGTCAGGCTCAATAATTAAACTAAATGATTGACTCCTGCTGTCTTCCTTCGTTTCACAAGCACGGATTTCTCAACATCTTTGGAGATCTTTCTTTTGTCTGGATGTAAAGTAAAGCCACTGCACTGTTCAGCTCTACAGCTTGCTTGTGTGTTGGTTTATAAGCTAATCATTTTTCAAATGTTTGCTGAATTGTGGGCTGACAAGGCTGTATGTACGGTTTTGACTCTTCTAAAGCATAAAAACACTATAATATGTTTGCAGATATTTCAGAAACATGCCAAGTGAACATGTTTATCTGAAAAACAATGCTGAAGTCAGATATTCTGCTTTTAAAAATGTGTTTTCCGTGCCGTGTCTTTGTTTTGGTCCCTTTAACCCGCCCACTGCCACTTTAGCCAATTATATTTCAGCACCCGGGGTGGCCTTGCTGGAAAACCGCGCATTTCATTCATTCATTCATTCAGAAAGGCTCTCAAAGCATGCGCCCGTGAGCGAAATGCGACCTCCGGTGGACAGTAGCAGACTCTGAAATGAGACACAGATTCAGAGTTCCACATGGGGTTATTAATTAGCAAACAATATAAATATTACGAGCGTAAACATTAGGTGAGCAGGTCACATTGTAACCCCGTGTCCTAACAACACGCTACGTGAGGAGATTTGCAGTGGATGTTTGCACCAGATGAAACACCACAGAAATGTAAATACAGCCATTCAGAAGCACAGAATAGTGCACTTACTGCACTCACGAAATGGTAAGATTTATCATCTAATTAGTACACATTAAACCTCTTTAGCATTAACTGTAGATGCTGAATCACTGATATGTGTTGGTTTTGAGTAAGTTCAATTTCAAATGGTTTATTTTATTTTCCAGATCTGAGGTGAACTACCTGCTGCTGCTTTCAGTAGCATGTTAGACTGATTTCTGAAGGCTCATGTGACACTGAAGAGTTTTTGGTGCAGTCTATTCTGCGATGTGGGAGTGCGCTCGTTCTATGATCGTTTTAGACAGTCTGATTGAGATGCCTATGAGAGAAATGGCTAGGAATAATAAATGGCAGCAAACGCTCAAACTACTCGCTCTACAAACAAGTGTGTTCATGACTATGCATAAAGAGTAGAATAAAATAATAAGAAAAGATCAGTTTGCAACATCAAGCAGTTTTAAAGTCTAAAAATCAATGGAAGTGAATGAAAGTCTCCAGCCCAGAAGGTTCCAATGGCTGCGCTCGTTCGTCTAGAATAAGGTCAATCAGATGTTGGACTTTAATTCGGTGTTTTGTCTGTGCAGGACCGGCGTTACGGGGACCTGACGGAGGATCAGCTGCCCTCCTGCGAGAGCCTGAAGGACACCATTGCTCGAGCGCTGCCCTTCTGGAACGAGGAGATCGTCCCACAGATCAAGGAGGGCAAGAGGGTCCTCATCGCGGCCCACGGGAACAGCCTGAGAGGAATCGTCAAACACCTGGAGGGTGAGAGGAAACATTAGGACCTGTTCTTTGGCATATCTGAGATATTACGAGATTCAGCATGTATACTAGGGTTGTCAAAATGATTTGATTCTTTGATGCGCCGTTGATCCAGACTGGAATGATTCAGTATCAGTTCAGTAACCGGTTATTAGTCATTTATCCCATATGTGCAATATCGCGGTAGCTTGCTACGGTGAGGGAGGTGAGCACAAGTAATTAAAATGCTCCAACTAGATGAGCTGTGATAGCCGTGCTGTTCTTCAGTGTCTGCGTCACTGCTCGGTGAACAGCGATGACCATTAGAGCCAATCGCAGTCCTTTCTGTTGAGCACGTGAACACCATGGGCGTTTAAGAACTCACTCGACAATGCTCAAAGAGCAAGCGGGATTATTATTTACATTGGTGGATTTGCTCTAAATGCTCCTGTTGTGTTTTGTGCCTCTACCTGTGTTTTATTGATACATGCTTTGAGCAGGTAAAATTAAAGGTATGCTTCACATATCTGACCGCTTCACATATCTGACCGCTTCACATATCTGACCGTTTCACATATCTGACCGCTTCACATATCTGACTGCTTCACATATCTGACTGCTTCACATATCTGACCGCTTCACATATCTGACTGCTTCATATATCTGACCGCTTCACATGTCTGACTGCTTCACATATCTGACCGCTTCACATATCTGACCGCTTCATATATCTGACCGCTTCACATATCTGACCGCTTCACATATCTGACCGCTTCACATATCTGACCGCTTCACATATCTGACTGCTTCACATATCTGACTGCTTCACATATCTGACCGCTTCACATATCTGACCGCTTCACATATCTGACTGCTTCACATATCTGACCGCTTCACATGTCTGACCGCTTCACATATCTGACCGCTTCACATATCTGACTGCTTCACGTATCTGACCGCTTCACGTGTCTGACCGCTTCACGTGTCTGACCGCTTCACGTGTCTGACCGCTTCACGTGTCTGACCGCTTCACGTGTCTGACCGCTTCACGTATCTGACCGCTTCACGTATCTGACCGCTTCACGTGTCTGACCGCTTCACGTGTCTGACCGCTTCACGTGTCTGACCGCTTCACGTGTCTGACTGCTTCACATATCTGACCGCTTCACATATCTGACCGCTTGTATTAAAAGACAATTGTATTCTTGTGTTATGAAAGGAAAATAAAAATTGTCTTTGGAAAGCATCCTCAATGCACCATGATATCGAATCGAATCGAATCGATGACATGATAACCTTAATGCTGAGTTCAGACTGCATGATTTTGACTCGCCGACAGGTTTTGAGAAATTGCAGACAAATGGCTGAAATCACAGGCAAATCGGTGCTCGTTCACGCGAGTAACAATCACACAGTGTGAACTATCAAAGACGCCATCTGAGAGAATCGCCGATGAGTCGCTGACACCCATCAGATATCTGGCATGCTAAATATCTGGAGTTGTCAGCGATTCAAATCATGGCGTGTGAAATATGTTCGGATTGAAAATAACATCGGCGATTACCTGCAGCCAATGAGGGAGCAGTAGAGTATGGGTATCTGCAGGCCAGCGGGAGGTTGAGGGAGAAGTCAAAGGAGCTTTTTTTTCTGGCTATTTGGACCCAAGAAATGGAGGAAAAACTAGTGTAAATTTGGCAGGAGCACCCGTGTCTGTTTGATGTGTCGTCTGAGCAATACCACAACCAAAAAATACAATACCAAAGAAAAAAGAGAAATGACTAATTCCCTTCAAAGGCCCGGTGAGCAAAATAAGTGCATTTTCTACCCCACTAAAGGCTTCTTTCTCATTTAGTTAATAGCACAATAAATGGACTAGCTACGTGTCCTCGCGTTCCACGTCACTTCTCGCATGTGTTTGGTTATGAGAGAAGTCATTTTCAGACAGAGACAAAGTTGTCTGCAGTTCTGTCCTATTGTCTTCCTCATGCAGTGTGAAACCCCCTGTCGCTAATCATCTTGCAGTGTAAACAAAGCAGCGACAAAACGCTAGCCCAGACAGTCATGCAGTGTGAACACACATCTGTGACACGACTACTTTGAAAATCCTGCAGTCTGAACTCGGCATAACCGAACTGAGAGACCATTGTAGTTCCACACCCCTAATATAACACCCTGGATCAGGTTAAATGGGTAGTTCACTCAAACATGTACCTTATGCATTCATTAATTCATTCATTTTCATTTCGGCTTAGTCCCTTTATTAATCTGGGATCGCCACAGCGGAATGAACCGCCAACTTATCCAGCATATGTTTTACACAGCGGATGCCCTTCCAGCTGCAACCCATCACTGGGAAACATCCACACACTCTCATTCACACATACACTACGGACAATTTAGCTTACCCAATCCACCTATAGCGCATGTCTTTGGACCGTGGGGGAAACCGGTGCACCCGGAGGAAACCCACGCCAACACGGGGAGAACATGCAAACTCCACACAGAAACGCCAACTGACCCAGCCGAGGCTCGAACCAGCGACCTTCTTGCTGTGAGGCGAACGTGCTACCCACTGCGCCACCATGAGGCCCTACTTTATGCATGTAAATATGTAATTTACTTCAGTTGTAAAGTGCTGGAAATTTGAAAATGGACCTGGAAAGTGCTGAAATCTTACTTTGGGAAAAGTGTAAAAGCCTGAACATTCCTAATTATACTGTGAATTAAATGTTTAGCTTAATTAAACAAGTTATTTTTTAGCCTAAACAATGAAATCCCCGTGCCCTACATGATGGCTGATTCACACTGGCTCTTCATAACAAGTCTTCTGTATCTTATATAATGTTGCGGTGTGGATTATCCTGTGTGTTTCCTCCAGGAATGTCGGAGGAGGCGATTATGGAGCTCAATCTGCCCACGGGGATCCCCATCCTGTACGAGCTGGACAAGAACCTGAAGCCCGTGAAGCCCATGCAGTTCCTGGGGGATGAAGAGACCGTCCGCAAGGCCATGGAGGCCGTCGCTGCGCAGGGAAAAGCCAAGAAGTAGAGCCGGATTTCACATCAGTGTTTTAACATGAGCCAAACCAATGACCAATCATTTCCAAAACACTCTGAAAGGGACAGTTCACGCAAACATTACAATTCTGTCATCAATTCACTTGTTCAAAACCTGGGTTTCTTCTACTGAACACAAAAGAAGATATTTTGAAGAATGCTGAAAACCTGTAGCCATTGACTAACATTGTAGGAAACACAATTACTGTGGAAGTCAATGGTTACAGGTTTTCAGCATTCTTCGAAATATCTTCTTTGGTGTTCAATAGAAGAAGCCTGAGTTTCTAATATTGAACACAAAAGAAGATATTTTGAAGAATGCTGAAAACCTGTAACCATTGACTAACATTGTAGGGAACACAATTACTGTGGAAGTCAGTGGTTACAGGTTTTCAGCATTCTTCGAAATATCTTCTTTGGTGTTCA
>CAIGQW010053927.1:3907439-3920057 GCA_903798125.1 Danio choprae | reverse complement strand
GTGTGTGTGTGTGTGTGTGTGTGTGTGTGTGTGTGTGTGTGTGTGTCCTGCAGGCGAAAGGCTTTGCAGCACAGAGGACTGTATTCCTGGTACAGGCACGTATCTGCGGCACGGCTACATCTTCGCTTCGCTTGCGGGATACGTGCTGAGGAAGAATGAGGGAGAGGAGGTCAGTTCACCAACAGTTCATGCAGTTCAGGTTAAAATCCATGTTTCTTTATAATCTAATACTTAATTTATTTTCCATCTTGATTTCTAGTTGCCGGTGATTTCGGTTGTAAGAGAGACAGAAGCGCAACTTTTGCCTGACGTCGGTGCAATCGTCACCTGTAAGGTGAGAGTTTCCCACAACACTAGTGATTTAATGCTGTGGTCATATCTGAATCTGTCACGTTTCTTTGTTAGTCACTAACAGATTATTATGAAAGTTAAAGTAACATTTTTTTGAGGGGAATAGGATCATTTTACAGCTCTCCTAGAGTTAAACTGTTGAGTTTGACCATTGATTGAATCCATCCAGCAGATCTATGAGTCTGGCGGGAGCACTTTTAGCTTAGCTTAGCATTTTTCTTAGCTTAGCATAGTTCTGTGGGGGCAAATGCCTTGTTGATGTCAGAGGAGAATGGCCAGACTGGTTCCAGCTGATAGAAAGGCAACAGTAACTCAAATAACCACTCGTTACAACAGAGGTAGAAGAGCATCTCTGAATGCACAACACAGCCAACCTTGAGGCGGATGGGCTACAGCAGCAGAAGACCACACCGGGTGCCACTCCTGTCAGCTAAGAACAGGAAACTGAGGCTATAATTCACACAGGCTCACCAAAACTGGACAATAGAAGATTGGAAAAACGTTGCCTGGTCTGATTAGTGATAATGATAGTCTCTAAGCTCTGATACTGAATGTGTGTTATGTATTGAATGTTTATTAAATAGGCATGTTTTTCCTTACCCTTTCCAGGTGACGAGTATCAACCCAAGGTTTGCTAAAGTGCACATCTTATATGTGGGGTCGACACCGCTAAAGGACAGGTTTAGAGGCACAATCAGGTACAGATGTTTGCATATCAGTAAATCTGCTATTATATATATATTTATATACATGGTGGATCAGTGGTTAGCACTGTCGCCTCACAGCAAGAAGGTCGCTGGCTTGAGTCCCGGCTGGGCCAGTTGACATTTCTGTATGGAGTTTGCATGTTCTCCCTGTGTTGGTGTGGGTTTCCTCCCGGAGCTCCGGTTTCCCCCACAGTCCAAACACATGCGCTATAGGTGAATTGGATAAACTAAGTTGGCCGTAGTGTATGTATGTGTGTGTATGAGTGTTTCCCAGTACTGGGTTGCAGCTGGAAGGGCATTTGCTGTGTAAACATATGCTGGTTCGTTCCGCTGTGGCGACCCCTGATGAATAAAGGGACTAAGCCAAAGGAAAATGAACTTCAACAAAGAAAAATGAAATAGAAGCAACATATCATCAGAGCTCAGCAGATCTGACTTGTTTTAAATTCTGTAGGAGAGAAGATGTGAGAGCGACAGAGAAGGATAAGGTGAGTTCATGGAAAATATAGATATTTATTTATTTATTTAAAAGTATTCCTCAATATGAGTAGTCAATAAAAGATATGGGTCAAAGGCTAAACATAATTTGGTGTCCACATCAAATTACATTTACAGTGGTTTTATGCTGTAATAAAGTGGTTTTATGCTGTAATAACTTTAAAAACAAAATGAAAAATGGGTTTTAAATATTAGAAGAACATTTAGTTTGATGATTTATTGTTATTTTTAAACATCCCAGTGGTTTGAAGGACAATGGAAAATAATAATATATTAAAACTATAAAAAATGTAATGCTTTTTTTAATAAATAGCATCTTTTAGAGTTTGGTATATAAACTTTGGTATATAAAAAGTTACACATTTTACTGGGTGTCTTCTTGAAGTCATGCTAAAAATGTATTATAATCATAATCATTTGACCCATATGCATTGGAATATATTGTTTTTCTGAAAATGTGATGTTGTTCTCAGGTGGAGACGTACAAAAGCTTCAGGCCCGGCGACATTGTCCTTGCAAAAGTGGTATCCTTTACACTGTATGAGCAGTTTTTCCTTTTGTAGAGTCGGTTGTGTTGCTCATGACCCTTGACCTCGGCTGTCAGATCTCTTTGGGTGACGTGCAGTCGAATTATCTGCTGACCACAGCGGAGAACGAGCTGGGTGTCGTCGTGGCTCACAGCGAGGCCGGTGAGAGAGCTGAAATCAGAATCACAGTGTTTTTGATTGTTAGTCTGTGTGCTCCAAAACAAAGACAAAATATACATTCAGAACATGCAGTTAATCACTTTCCTCAATATGGATCAATGATTTTCTAAGACATCAGCAGGCACTTTTGCTTCATATCAGATTTACCAATCAGAGGATCTGAAAAAGTCACGCCACCTACAAAACCAGGCTAAAATCAGTCACTTATTCAATTGTAAATAAGCATAACTAAGTGTTTGCCTAAAACTTATATTTTTATATATATATATATATATATATATATATATATATATAAGAAAATAATAACTGGCATATTTATGAAAATAGTAACAGTGTTGATCTATAAGTTGTATAAATGCATGGAGGAATCCTAAAAAGCCAGGATACTGAAACTCATGCATTGCATACACACACACACACATATATAATATAATACGTGAGTTTGCATTTACCACAAAACATATCAAAGCCATTTGAAGTTCAAAGTGAATTCTGCATTTTAAAGTGGAGAAATATGTGAAATAAACAACATGGCTAATTTTTACTGTATATGTCCATCCCTGTATTCATATTTAAATTAAAATTATGTCACACATTGAACAAAGCTATGCATTCCAGGGTACTTGATGGGATGAAATAGTAGGAGGTTTTATTCAAATGTTTGCTTGTATCTCTAACACGCTCTGAAATGTGTACCCACAGGCGCACAGATGGTGCCCGTCAGCTGGTGTGAGATGCAGTGTCCTCGCACACATGCAAAAGAGTTTCGCAAAGTTGCACGGGTACAGCCGGAGTACCTGCAGGCCTGACCACGCCCCTGACCACACCCACTGGAACACACAGCTTCAAAGACACGCCAACTGCAATATAATGCTCTAAGATATGCCTATTGGAATGCACAGCTTCAAAGAGATGTCCCTGACCACACCCACTGGAAGATACAACTTTATAAACACGTCCCTGGCCACACCCACAACGCTTAAAAGACAAAGCTCAAAGACACGCTTATTGGAACAGTTTCAAAAACACGACCCTGACCACACCCGCTGTAATGCGAAACGTCAAAGACATGCCCTTGACCACACCCACTGGAAAATAAATCTTCAAAGAGACACCCATTGAAATCCACAACTTCAAAAACACATATTGGAACAGTTTCAATGACGCCCTTGGCCACGCCCATTGGAATACACAGCTTCAAAGACATGCCCCTGACCACACCCAATTCAGTGTGCAGCTTAAAAGACACACCCCTGACCACACCGACTGGAACATGCAGCTTCAAGGACATTCCCATTAGAATATACAGCTTCAAAGACAAACCTGTAGGAATGCACAAATTAAGACACTCCCCTGGCCACACCCACTGCAACACAAAACTACAAAGACATGCCCATTGAAAATACAGCTTCAAACACACGCCCCTGACCACACCCACTTCAATGTCCAGCTTCAAAGACACACCCCTGACCACACCCACTGCAACACAAAACTTCAAGGACATGTCTATTGGAATATACAGCTTCAAAGACATGCCCCTGACCACACCCACTGGAATACACAGCTTCAAAGACATGTCTATTGGAATAAAACTTCAAAGACACGGCCCTGACCACACCCACTTCAATGTGTAGCTTCAAAGACACACCCCTGACAACACACAAGAACACAAAACCTTAAAGACAAGCCCCTGGCCACACCCACTGCAGCGCAACCTCAAAGACATACCCCTGACCACACACACTGGAACAAAAAAATGTCAAAGACACGCCCTTGACCACACCCACGTGAATATGCAGCTCCAAAGACACGCCCCTGACCACACCCACTGGAATTCAAGATGTAAATCTGGATCTTCCTGTCGCATTCCAAATGCAAACTACACACAGTCAGAGCATCACATGACCACAATCTGAATGTAGTTGCATTACTAAGCAGTATTCAGATGCTCTGACACACCTGAGACTGTCAGATCACACACCTTCAGTGCCATTACAAGCTCTGAAACAAGCCAGGAATCTCACGTCATGTACACAGACCTCCTGAGGGAACGAGCTTTATGCAAGTGAATCTTTGCGAAAGCTTGCTAAGAGGTCACATTTCATCACACGGATCTAAAAATGATTTAGCATGAAGCCACTTTGAGGTTTTATGTTAGCCTTGTGATCGTTTCAGTGAAGCATATAGAGCATATAACCTTAAATTCCCAGCACTGTAATCCATCAGAAAGGGTTGCTTTTGGAATTATTATATATTATTCTCACCGATGAATGATATAGTTTAAGTACTACTACATGCTTGTAGGTACACATAAAGCATTAGTACTAAATTACAGGAGAATTGGGTTATTAAATGTGCTGGTCTTGAAAGGGTCATTAAATATGCAAAATATCTTTATGTGAGTGAAATATGACTCTGACAAGCTTTCGTGAGAGTGACTCTTGTGTATCATAGTCTGCATTTGATAAAGATGTACGTAAATGGAGCCTGAAAGCCAACTGGTAGACTTTAGTGTGTTTTCCGTCACAGGATTTGAAGTTTATAGAGCAATAACATCTGGCGGCGCGGTTGTCTAACTCTTTAAAGCACATGAACCGCACAAATAGTCACTTAAGAGATGAATTTGTTTACCTCTTGCTGCTTTTATCCAGAACTTTAGGAAATATGTCTTATTTTGATATCTTTTCCTCATTCTGTCCTTGTGTCTGTAACTGTTTTGAGAGGTCATGTGTTTACGAGAGTAAAAATAAAGTGTTTATTAACACAAGTGTTGTTTTACAAGTCTCTGATGTCCAGAGAGTGTGTGTGTGTTTGTGTGGGAGAGAGAGAGAGAGAAGTTTCAGCTTAAAATATCACACAGATAATGTTTTATAACTCTCTGAAACTGACCCTTTTAAGCAGGGGTCACCAAACTTGTTCTTGCAGACTTGAGCTCCAACCCTAATCAAACACACCTGAACAAACTAATCAAGGTCTTACTAGGTATACTCGAAACACCCAGGCAGGTGTGTTGAGGCATGTTGGAGCTAAACCCTGCAGGGACACCAACCCTCCAGGACCAAGATTGCTGACCCCTGCTTTTAGGCTTTGATTCTAATTGTGGGGTTTTATTGACTGTCGCTTTAAATTCAAATGAGATTGTGCTCTTTTTAAAAGAGGGCGGAGCTACAAATGCCTGTGTGTCAGCATAGTGGCAGATACAAAAACAAGACTGATGTCCTATGCTAATGAGGGAGAGATGGTCACTAGTGGGCGGGGTTTTCTCCCTCTGATGACACGTACAAAGGGAGAATGTCAATCAAAGTGTTTCTGCAGACTGTTTTTATCAAGTGTGATTATAAAAAATACAATTAATACATTTTTACCATTAGAAGCTGCTTATAGTCACACACTGCTGCCACACGACTGTGTTTAAACCCCTTATAAAAGTGATTTTTGCATAATAGATCCCCATTAACAAATGAATTAGGATGTTAATAATGCATTAGTGAATGTCTATGATTAATAAATGCTGTACACATATTGTTCATACTTAGTTCATGTTAGTAAATACATTAACTAATAAAACCTTACAAGTGTAGCCAAATTATAATCTCGACTAGTAAAACATTCAATTAATGCAATAGTTACAGGTATAATCCACATAAAGACTCTTAATTCAGTGTCTTTATTCAGCCTTTTCAGCTTTGTAACCTCTTCGTTTGTTTCATTGGGAAAATCCATGATTAATTTAAACATTTCAGATGTTTTCTGTACAACATCCCTGAGGAACAAAACCAACCAAATTAAACTCCAATTCAAAATGATGGTTTATTTGTGGATGCGGATTCTCTAAACATACACACCAGTGCTTCATAAACCCATTTGATTCACACATAATAAGGAAACAGGTCTCCTAGAAATTAACTCAACATTTATTCTTTGCTGGTCCTTTAACAGATTCTTTGCTGGTGAGCTTAACAGATCTGCCTTAAAGGGATAGTTCACCCCAAAAATGAAAATGTGCTATGTCCTCTCTCTAAAGTGTTTTTTAAACCTTTATGAGTTTCTTTCTTCTGTTGAACACAAAAGAAGACATTTTAATACAGGCTTATGATGGTATTAGTGGTGTAACGGATCGCAAGTCTCACGCTTCGGATCACATTATGGGTTTTTAGTCATGGATCGGACCATTTATCGGATCAGCCAAAAAGGGGAGGAGACTAATGTCATTTGCTTTCCATTTATTACTAAAGCAGCACTGCAAGACACTTTGGTTTTATCAAACAGAACCTAGAATCTGTAACGTTATTAAAAATAAAACAATCAGCTGAATTAAATAAACTGTAAAATATTCAGTACTGTGAAAAACTCACTATTACCAACCACTACTGTAGCTGATGACGCTAAATGTAGAAATCTAACATTATAATTTGTACAACCCATATTTATTTTTAGTCTCATTTTCAATAAATGATTAAGTTTTTCACTCATAAAACCTCATGTTTCATTGCTGGATGATCATTTCTGAAGAATTATTCACTGGCGTATTTTTGATGGCTGGTTGTCGCCACCTACTGGTTAAATAATGTAATTGCTGCCTACAACTTTTATTTTTGAGCGTCAAGTTAAATGCATAAGACGGTGATTTTAATCTTTACCATAAACATGAGTGGTTTTATCTAAACTATAAACTGTTCTCCCAGTACTGCTGTGCTATTTGACTGTCTGTAACTTCATAACTAACTCAAAAGACTGAAGACTGAATCTCTTTCTTGATTTTTGCGGTTTTCAAACACAGATTTGAATGCAGCGATTGGAGGGATTAATGAACATATGCAAATCACCATCATTTATAGTTTATGTTGCGTGGGTGTTGAGATCCCGATCTTTTAATGGTTAACTGTGCAGCGTACACTGAATGCATTGATGCAGGCTAAACAAGTAGTGACTGAAAACACCTTTAATGAAACCCACCACATCCCCAATCACCCACCACAACTTCTTCCATCATCATTATATCTTACAGGAAAGCCTAAATGCCTACATACATGTGATTTGAATGAGAGGCAATCGCAGAGAGATCGTTACAAATTTAGGATTAATCTACAAGTAAAAAATAATCGAATCTGATCAACCGTGATCCGTTACACCCCTAGACGGTATCAAACATTCTTGCTTTTATCACAATATACAGTATTATGTTGACATTATGTACAATGTTGACCTTAGAAACAAAAAATGAAAACTTTAACAGGTATAATAACCCAAAAATATTTACTGTATTGCTTTCTTGTAAATACATGTTTAGAGTAAACAAATGTTTCAATTGTAAAAGCATTATAAAGCACAACAGGTAACACTTCATGATACGCTCTCATTAGTAAATATTAGATCATGAATTACAATCAATGATGAGACAAATCCAGATTTATTACAGTTACCATGTAAATATTAAATAAAACAGAAATTTATTAGTTTGAATGTATTAATTTAGTTATTAACTGCATTTAATAAAGTGTTTACAACTTGTAATCAGATTACGACTATGATTTTAATGCATTATAAGGCATTAACATCAGCTCATTCATTCAGTTTCTTTTGGCTTAGTCCCTTTATTCACCACAGCGGAGTGAACCGCCAACTTATCCAGCATTATGTTTTATGCAGCGGATGCCCTTCCAGCTGCAACCCAGTACTGGGAAACATCTATACACATTCATTTACACACATACACTACGGATAATTTAGCTTATTCAATTCACCTATAGCGCATGTGTTTAGACTGTGGAGAAAACCCACGCCAACACGTGGAGAACACGCAAACTCCACACAGAAATGCCAACTGACCCAGCCGGGACTCGAACCAGCTACCTTCTTTCTGTAAGGTGACAATGCTCACCACTGAGCCACCGTGTCGCCCTTATTACAGTGTTAATGTACAACAGCCCAATAAACAGTCACCGAATCAATATTACAGCCTGTAGTGGGCCAGATTAACATGCGAAAATATTCATGTTTGAACATTACCATAATATATTGAATTATTAAATATCATCATATGTCTATGTTGAAGAAAGCTGAAAACCTGTAACCATTGACTTCAATAGTAGGAAAAACATATGGAAGTCAATGGTTACAGGTTTCCAACATTCTTCAAACTATCTTCTTTTGTGTTTATTGGAAGAAAGACACTCATAAAGGTCTGAAACAAGTAAAAGATGACAGGATTTGTATTTTTGGGTGAACTATCCCATTAAATCAGTCCTTAAAAATAATGTGGGTTTGTGAATAATTTATTGGCGAGTAAATAAATCGCTCAGTCATCGAATCGCATCGAGTTTCGAGCATTAGCATCAATTTCAAACTTCTTGTTGGATGGTGCACTGAAGCCCAACCCGGTTCCTTTATTCCTGAAGTCCATGTGGCGGTTTTGTGCACGTTCAAACTCTCCCAGAAGGCCTTGCTGTAACGTCTGCTGTCCTTCTTTGCCCATGGCCATGTTGAGGCGGCCGGCGGACTCGACCCCCATCTGAGTGCTCTTCTTAAATCCTCCCATCAAGCGCAGGAACTTGGCTTGTCTGTCCGAGCTGTCGAAGCTCGCCGTTCCCCACTGGCCAAAAGCCTTCAAACAGCCATCAGATTAGATTAACACTCATTCATTCAGATTAAAGGGATAGTTCAGCCCAAAATGATAATTTGCAGCTAATTTATTCACCATCGGGTTTTGCAGGATGTACTTTGTTTGTTGAGTAGAATCAATATTAAGGAAGATTTTGTTTTGCTGAATTCATGGTTATATTAAACTGCCGGTTTTAAGTTAAGTTTGTTAAAACCAATGATTTTTGCAGTAATATTTTTGTATAAATGAAAAGCAAATGAGATTTGTCTCCTCCCTTTTTGCTGATCCTAAAAATGGTCCGATCCATGACTCAAAAACTGTACTGTGATCTGAACCGTGAGATTTGTGATCCGTTACACCACTACTAATAAGGGAGAGATGGTCACTAGTGGGCGGGGCTTTCCCCCTCTGATGACACGTACAAATGGAGAATGTCAATCAAAGTGTTTCTGCAGACTGTTTATCAAGTGTGATTATAAAAAATAATTAATACATTTTGACCATTAGAAGCTGCTTATATTCACACACTGCTGCCACACGACTAATAAAAGTGATTTTTGCATAATAGCTCCCCTTTAATGTTCTACTGAAGGAAAAAAAATGTCACCTACATCTTGAATGACCTGAGGGTGACTAAATGAACAGGAAATGTTCATTTTTGGGTGAAGCATCCCTTTTAAACCACAATATACTCAAAGCAAATGTGTAAACTGACCGGCTTAGGTTGCGACTCTTTGTCTATTTCCTTCTGAAGAGCGAGACGACGAGCCTGTTGAGTAAAAGAGTCCTGTTATTACATGTCTTGTTTCTGTGATGTAAAATAAAGATAATTTATGTGTTGCTTTACCTGGTCAATAGAAATCTCATCCTGGTTGCCAGGTTTGGCAGAAAGGAACACAACATCATTCTGAACACAGACAAAAAGCACAGCAAAATAAACATCATTTTTAACATCATATATGATCTACTAGTTAATATTGACGCACTTTAGGATAAGCTTACATTAGTTAAAGTACATCCAGGCCGTTGTTATCGCAGAATAAAGCCAGACAGGTTTATACGCAGCTGAAGGGTTCATTCTGCGAAAGCAACCGCCTGGATGTACTTTATCCCGCTTATTATAGGCTAAGAATTACACACAAAACATTGTTCTGAGCTGTAACAGTTTATTAACTCTTTAATTAAACCCAATGCTGACAGAAACGAAAATGGCTGAACAGAGCATACACTAACCTACATATCCAGCCACAAGATGGCGCTATACAGTCAAAAACAGCACTTACACTGTAAAAAACATTTCTTTCTGCCTTAAATAATTTTATATTTGAAACAAAATAACTTTTCTAGCCATCTCAACTTTAATCAGTCAAAATATTACATTAAACCTTGTAAAGCTAAAAAATTAGTTAAAACCTGATTAACTTATTAAATTAAGTTAAAGTAACATAAAAGTATTTGTTGTCATGACTTTGTCATAGAATGTTTTATACAGTGCATATATGGTAACATTATAAAGCTGAGAATCTCCATTTTCTTCTCCATTCATGCATCATTTTGAAATGTACTTTACTGTAAGAAACGTGTTTATAATTAATCTACACCCCTGCCTCGTATGCAAATATATTTCTCAAGTTCAGCAGATTGTTATATAATTCCAAATGGTTTTCTGGTAAATAACACTTAGATTTTGCACTGTATCAAATTTAAAACATTTAAAACAAAGAACTAAAATGACAAACTACACGCACATGAAAACATGACTAAAAACTCAACACAATTTTAATAAAATCTGAAAATATGATGCTAATAACGTGACAAACTCAAATATCGACGTTGAAACTCAAATTAACCATCATCACAGTGATGTCACACTGTCAACAGCCAATCAGGAGCCTCGGTTTCTCTCCATCAGAATAAAGCTCACCACTCTGCTTGCGGTTTTCCTGAAGTATTCCTGAGGACCTGCTTTAAGATTTTTATTTTTATCATTTTCCACGCTCTTAATAGTGTTGTCGGGCCTCTCCGGTTTCTCCTCAACATCATCATCATCATCAGCCTCCGTCTTGCCTTTCTTCTTCTTCTTTTTATCCGATGAGTTTTCTCCATTGGCGTGAGGAAGACTCTCACCTTCTAGTTTCTTCTTTTTACTCTTCTTCTTCTCAGGCTTTTCATTAGAGCTGATGTTTTCCGGCTCTACTTCTTCTACAGACTTTCTCTTCTTCTTTTTCTTCAGCTTTTGCTCTACCTCTACGCATTCGTCTGCTTCTTTCTTCCTTTTCTTTTTCTTAATCACTCCGTCCTCCACGTCTGTGTTTAGTTCTCGCTTTTCAACACCCTCCTCTAATTTCCTCTTCTCTTTCTTCTTTTTCTTGTTCACTGTGTCCACAGAAGGTCCTAAATCAGCCTCCTCCTCTTCTTCTTCTTTCACCTCAGTCTCCTTTTTTGTCTTCCTCTTCTTCTTTTTTGTACCTTCCACAAGACATAGGTGATATTTAATAATACAATATATATTGTGAAAATGAACACCCACAACATTGATATCATGACCACTTCAAAATACTGTGAATAATTATTAATTATTTAAACTTCTGGGGTGCTTTCTTTAACAATATTAACATTGTCAGTGTTAGAGGTCATTCATTACAAGTAATGTGAGTTATGTAATAAAATTACTTTCCTAAGTAACGAGTAAAACACATTACTTACATTTTTTTTATAATATTCGACTTTTTAAATGTAATGCGAGTTACTTTTTAATTTAATTAGGTTTAAAAGAAATTGAGGGCAGCACGGTGGCTCAGTGGTTAACAGTAAGAAGGTTGCTTGTTCGAGTCCTGGCTGGGTCAGTTGGCGTTTCTGTGTGGAGTTTGCATGTTCTGCCCATGTTGGCGTGGGTTTCCTCCGGGTGCTCCGGGTCCCCCACAAGTCCAAACACATGCGGTACAGGTGAATTGAATAAACTAAATTGGCTGTAGTGTGTGAATGAGTGTGTGTGAATGAGTGTGTATGAGTGTTTCCCAGTACTGGGTTGCGGCTGGAAAGGTAAAACATATGCTGGAAAACATATACCACTGCATAAAACATATGCAGGAATAGTTGGCGGTTCATTCCGCTGTGGCAAATGAAAATGAAGGAATGAAAAATTGCTGAATTAGTCACGTTGAATCAATGAGAGAATGTGTTCATTATTCTGAACTCATCGAAGAAACGGATTACAGTCTCAATAGACAGTGATTTTATGTAACTAATAAGACATAAAAAATACAAAAGTAGCAAATACATTGCTTTGAACTTTCATTAATCTGCATATAACACATGTATAGCTCTAGTGTCAGGAAGTTCTCAGAAGACATCATGCTAAATTATACATTTGTTATGTGTTTTTTTATGTAAATGAAGATGTAGGTCATACAGAGCATTGTTAACTGCAGATTTCCTCTTTAAAAAAAGAAGAATGAAAGGCAAAGAGAAATAACAAACAAAACTCAAGTAATGTAACGCATTACTTAGCACAACTACGTACAGGATTTCTGCAAGTTTCACCAAGTTAACTTTAAGACTTTTTAAGACCTTTATGAGTGAAATTTTAGACTTATACAGGGCTAAATGCTAAGGACTTTTTTTTTTTAATATCCCAGCTGGAAAAGATTTTCACTTGCTCTATCAAAAAATGATTATAATTGAATACATTTAATAATACAATAATAATAATAATAATAATAATAATAATAATAATAATAATAATAATAATAAT
>CAIGQW010053927.1:3839836-3852439 GCA_903798125.1 Danio choprae | reverse complement strand
TGTGCAGACCTGGTGCTCCTCCAGGAACGTGGTTGAGAAACACTGATGTAAATGATGCCTCTTTGTAAAATACATCGAAATAAAACACACAACATGTTTACATTATTCCAGAAATCCAGATTTACTTTGGCCCATGGGTGCCACCAGTGTTTTCGATGATGTACTTTGGGGGCTTCGCCTCTAGAGGCCCACCTGCTTCTATTGTAAAAGTTGCTCAAATGTCGATACAAAATATTGATATGATGCCACTTTGTGCAGATTTTGATTGTAATTTTCAGACAAACAACACTGAAAAACAGACTTGATGGATGTTTACACTGTTTTCCCAGTGATAAGAAGGACTGTGAAGATGTCTTATGAATGTTTAGTGTACTGCTTAAGAAGGTAGAGACATATATTAGAGCACTATAGTATTATAGCATGGTATAGGATTATAGTATAATCAAACTGTGGTTCAGGAAAATATCTGTAAATCTACACTTTTCCATATTTTGTCATTCATGTTTTTTGTCATGTATTTATGCTTTTGAATTGCATTATGGGAGTTTGATCTTTCCTCCAAAAGCTTTTGATGTTGAAAAGTTTGAAATATTGACTTTTATTAACATTTTAATAGTTTAGAGTGGTATATTGTCTGGGTTGGTGTTGGAAATTACGGTATAAAACCCTGGTAATAAACTGCCAGTACATTTAGTGTTATTTTACAGACTTGGTTCTCCATATATTATTTCTTATACATTCATTCATTCATTTTCATTTCGGCTTAGTCCCTTTATTAATCTGGGGTCACCACAGCGGAATGAACCGCCAATTTATCCAGCATATGTTTTTCCGCAGCGAATGCCCTTCCAGCTGCAACCCAGTACTGGGAAACATCCACACACACCCATTCACGCACATACATACACCACGGACAATTTAGCTTACCCAATTCACCTATAACGTATGTCTTTGGACTTGTGGGGGAAACTGGAGCACCCGGAGGAAACCCACGTCAACACGGGAAGAACATGCAAA
The DNA here is from genome assembly GCA_903798125.1 of Danio choprae. Classification (NCBI taxonomy): domain Eukaryota; kingdom Metazoa; phylum Chordata; class Actinopteri; order Cypriniformes; family Danionidae; genus Danio; species Danio choprae. Next base: position 3,851,422 of record CAIGQW010053927.1, on the reverse strand, counting down.
CTCCACACAGAAATGCCAACTGACCTAGCCGAGGCTCGAACCAGCAACCTTCTAACTACTAAGATGTCAATAAAAATCACTTTGTTAAACTGTAGAGTTGAATTTTCAACATCAAAAGTGGACAGAGGAGAGATCAACATCCCATAATGCACAAGAAAACACTCGTGAATCTCAAAATACTGAACCTTTTAATTAACAGATTTGTTCGCAGCGTATCTAGTTTTGTTCTCCAACAATGCACCATACTGTGGGTATTCAGTGAATAGGTTGAGAAATGTCCCCTTGATCAACAGAAACAAACAAGTCATGTAAAGGCCTGAATTCTACCACTTCCTCCAGTGTATTTAAAGGTGCAGTATGTAGGATTGACACCTTGTGGTTGAACTAAGTATTGCGGATCAAATTCAAAATATTAGGGTTTTCCCCACCTCTCCCAATGACATGATGCAAATGCAGGTTGCCAGATTGACAAATAACGACACCAACAGACCGCAAGCATGCCTGAAGATTACACTGTTAAGCCGATCAGCTAATTCAGGGGTGTCCAAACTCTGTCCTGGAGGGCCGGTGTCCTGGAGAGTTTAGCTCCAACCCTATTTAAACACACCTGAACTGGCTAATCAAGCTCTTACTAGATATACTAGAAACTTCCTGGCAGCTGTGTTGAAGCAAGTTGGAGCTAAACTCAGCAGAACACCGGCCCTTCAGGACCCAGTTTGGACACCCCTGAGCTAATGTTTACATTTTGTAATATGTGCATTATTTGCTCGTTAAAAAACACCTCATGTGGACTTTTGCAACTCTGAATCTTTGTTTCATCTCGGAGTTTGCTACTGTCCTCCAGAGGCCACATTTTCAGCCACAACAATGCATTGAGGCAGCCTTCATGAGTGAAATAAAATACACTGTGTTTTCCACCAAGGCAACCTGGGGTGAGGAGATATAATTGGCGAACATGGCAGTGGGTTATAGAGATCAAAACAAAGACAGACATTCTGACACGGAACGCACTTTTTCAAAGCAGAATATCTGACTTTAGCATTGTTTTTCAGATAAACAAGTATGTTCACTTAGCATGTTTCTTTATCTCCAAACATGGTATTTTTATACGTTTGAAGATGCAAAAACGTACATACAGCACCTTTAAAAAGAGTTTCGCACACATGTTTGCAAATGTACAGTATGTGGATGTTTGCATATGTAATGATTTCTTGCAGTTGTTTGTTTCTTACAGCAGAATGCCGAGACCTCCGCAGATGAGCCAGGTGAGCAGGCCGTTGACGTATCGTGTCTCTGTGATGATCTGCTGCTGGCAGTGAGGACATTTCATTTGTCCCGGGACATCGCTCAGACTCGGCGGCACCATCACCACCTGCGTGACTGCACAAAGTAATATTCATTCATTCATTTTCATTTCGGCTTAGTCCCTTTATTAATCTGGGGTCGCCACAGCGGAATGAACCGCCAACTTATCCAGCATATGTTTTACGCAGCGGATGCCCTTCCAGCTGCAACCCATCTCTGGGAAACATGCATACACACCCATTCACACTCATACACTACGGACAATTTAGTCTACCCAATTCACCTATACCGCATGTCTTTGGACTTGTGGGGGAAACCGGAGCACCCGGAGGAAACCCACGCCAACACAGGGAGAACATGCAAACTCCACACAGAAACGCCAAATAATAAAATAAATAAATTAAAATAAAAAAAATTAAATATTTATAAATAAATAAAATAAATGAAAAATAAAATGAACAAAAAATAAATAAAAATAAAATAATAATAAAAAATAATAAAATATTCATTCATTCATTCATTTTCATTTCGGCTTACTCCCTTTATTAATCTGGGGTCGCCACAGCGGAATGAACCGCCAACTTATCCAGCATATGTTTTACGCAGCGGATGCCCTTCCAGCTGCAACCCATCTCTGGGAAACATGCATACACACCCATTCACACTCATACACTACGGACAATTTAGTCTACCCAATTCACCTATACCGCATGTCTTTGGACTTGTGGGGGAAACCGGAGCACCCGGAGGAAACCCACGCCAACACGGGGAGAACATGCAAACTCCACACAGAAACGCCAACTGACCCAGCCGAGGCTCGAACCAGCGACCTTCTTGCTGTGAGACGAACGTGCTACCCACTGCGCCACCGTGAGGCCCACAAAGTAATATATGATCTTCAACATACTATAACAGCATTGACATTTAGAGTTTTGTGTGAATATCAGATTCAACAATATGTAATTCCTATGTTAGAGTAGATTTACTTCCAGACTGAAAATCAACAACACAAGAAACCATCACAGAAGTTCTAATGAATTTGTAATGGTAATAATGGGAGTTATAATGGTTTTAATGGAAACTCTACTGGTGCTTTTATGTATTTGCCAGTGAACCCTTATGGAGTTTGTCACAAAACACACATGAAACCATTCAAATGTACTGATTATAACGACACCTATATATCACTTTTAATTAAACCCAATACTGGTAATATTTTGCTTTCTGTTGATGGTGTGTTGAAACCAGTTAATCCCAATGGAGTTTGTCAGAAAACACACTAGAAACCATTACAACGTAGTGATTATAATGGGAATTTTATTGGTTTTAATGGAACTCTACTGGTAATTTTTTGGGCCTTCTGTTGATTGTGTGTTTAAACTAGTTTATCCCAATGGAGTATGTCTCAAAACACACTCATAACCATTAAAATCTGCTGGTGTTAATAGGTAAAGTTGAACATTGGTTGGTTTTAATGAAACCCTACACTGGTAATTCTTTGCTTTCTGTTGATGGTGTGTTAAAACCAGTTAATCCCAATGGAGTTTGTCCAAAGACACACTAAAATCATTACAATGTACTGATTATAATGGGAATTAATGGGAATTATATTGGTTTTAATGGAAACTCTTTCATATGGCCCTCTGCTTGTAATGTTTTGCCTTGTGTTGTTGGTGGCGTGTTAAATTCACCTATTGTAGTATATTTCAAAATGTCCCCAAACACACTAGAAACCATTAAAATGTATTAGTTTAAATGGTTATAATGGTATTTATATTGGTTTAAATGGAAACTCTACTGGCAATTCCATACCCTTTATTGGTGGCATGTTAAAACCAATGAATCCCAATGGAGTATGTCTCAAAACTCACTAGAAACCATTAAAACGTACTGATTATAATGGTTATAATGGAAATTATATTGTTTTTAATGAAACCCTAATGGTAATTGTTTGCCTCTTATTAGTGCCGTGTTAAAACCAATTAATCCCAATAGAGTATGTCTCAAAACACACTAGAAACTATTCAAATGTACTGGTTTTAATGGTTATAATGGAATTATATTTGAAAATCTACTGATGTTTTTGACCCTCTATTGGTGCTGTGTTTAATCCAATTAATCCCAATGGAGTGTGTCGCAAAACACACTAGACCCCATTCAAATGTACTGGTTTCAATGTTTATAATGGAATTGTATTGGTTTTAATGGAAACTCTACTGGACGTATGGGTCTCTGCTGGTAAAGTTTTGCCTTGTGTTGTGTTCATCAGCATGGTTTACAGTTGCTTCAGTAAATAGAGCGTTTGCTGACATAAGCTGTTTGCACAAATGTTAATATTCACCCATTATAGTTTGACACCAGCATGATTTGAATAACGAATATGAAGTGAAAGAGACTGACCTACGACAGGTGCTGGTGAAGACTGGACCGCTGGAGCAAAAACATCTTTGGGTTGAGGTGGATAAATTGAAGATGCCGGGACTGTAATAAAATCATTATGGAAGCAATTGTTGAGCAAATTTATTGCCAAGACTTTAAACAATGGTAGTTTTTGTCAAGATAACAGCAAAACAAGATGAAAGACAAATGGTTTTTAACGGTGTGTATGTGGTGATTTTACCTGGCTGAGGCTGGTATTGTACTGGGTAAGGTGTGAAGTGAGTTTGGTTGACCTGAGGACCAGAATATGGAGGGAGAGTGGGTCCTTTCTCCATTATTAAAGATCTGCAACATGAGAACGAACATAATAAATTGCATTTTCATATTTCTGACGTACACCCTCCATTCATCAACTCAATCTAATGTTGACTAAAGATGTGACTAAAGACTATAGACCAAAGAAGTGAGCTGGACTTGTCCAGCAGGTCTGCCCCACCCAGGGCATTTTTACCCTTTTAAACAGATCCGAAGAAAATTTCTGTCCTTATACCAGAATTATCTTTTAAGGACAATATTTACATTTATCTATTTATAAGAATGCCTGCATCATTTACTCATTAAAAGACCTTTAAATTATATCCCTTAATTTATGAATCGCTCAACAGTTGAACATTAACCAATAAGGTTTCATCACATTTAGTGTTGGTGAACTGAAACGAAGACACAAAACATTCATCTTTGATACTTCAGAGAAACATGTGTGCAGATCTTCAGGTTTACATGTCAACCAAAGCAAAACATCTTGTAATATTCATCGATTTGACAGATATTAAATACAGAATACATACCTGTTCACTGGAAAGAGCAGCGGAAAACCTCCAGTCACTTGTGTAGAGACAGAAAACTGACTGAGAGAGACGAGAGAGAGAGAGAGAGAGAGAGAGAGAGAGAGAGCGAGGAGGGTTGTATATCTGTCTGTTATATCACACACACACACACACAAATATTTATTATGTGTATGTTAATATAAATTATATATTTCTGCTCTTGATAGTATAAAGGTTATTATATGAGGTAACATTTTGAGCAATTTTATGCCAACAAAATTGCATCTGGATCCGGTTTCCCTACTTCTCTCTCTCTCTCTGTCAATATTGTGCAATGCAAATTTTCCCGTGAATCACCTTTAGAGTCTAACACTATCTTTCTGTATTTAGTTTACTTCTTTAAAAGTGTAACATCAGTCGTCAACTAAGACAAATAATGTGTAGTACACTTGTAGTACAGTAGGCGGCATCACCACCATCATGACTGCATAAATGGATATATGATATAAAATAAACAGTAACAACATTGCCATTAACATTGTTGTAAATAATTGCTTAAATAGCTTAAATAGTTATCAGTTTAATGTAGATAAACTGTTTTCACTTCCCTTACAGAAACAGCTATTTGTTTAGTGCTCAGATATTCTCCGCTTGACTTCCAGTTCTACTCTGTTGACTGTTTAAAGATGGCGGCGCTACTGGACAACATGGAATGCGGCATGCTAATTAATTAGGCCTACTGTGTATGTCAATCATGAGGTAACATGTTTTTAATTAATCCCTGTATTAAGTGATTACGAATATTTATCTTTACTGTAACGCTCCTTTGTTGACGGAAGACATGATGAGACGAACACGGGATATAATAACAAAACGGGTTTATTTACAAAAACACTTACTGATAACAAACACTGGGTACAGGCAGACGGGACAAGGACGACAGGACGAGACAACCAAAGCAACCAAAATACCGGACAACGAAGGACACAGACGAAAGGGTATAAATGGATAAAGGGATGATTAAACTAATGAGACACAAGGGATGAACACAGGTGAAACAAATGGACACTGATGGTGGCGGGAAAGACAGGACAGAGAAATCACATGACGAAAACAAAGGAAGACACGGACGAACACTGACATTTACTCCACGTCGGAATCATAAATACGAGTTTACTAGCTGGAAAGTGACATGATGGACATCTGGAAACGGGCCCAAATTATTATTATTATTATTTTGTAAAGATTTCATGTGTAGTGTTGTCGTAAATGGAGAATTTGGTCATTAAACACAGTGGAAGGGAAAATGATTGCTGTTGTGGCTGCTAAACTTTATTAGCTAGCATAGCATCATTGCTTTGTTGTTCAAAGCGCATATTTACATGCACGATCATTAGAAGCATGTTTTATCAATGGTGAAATACATTGCAGTATAACTGTGTAAATATGCATAGTGTAATGTGGATATTATGGAAAGCAGATTTAAATTGGCCAATCACAACTGGTGAATAAATACTCATGTTTTTCTTTCTCTATATTTTGATATGTTCACAGTCACGTGATTGCACAATGTATTGAGAAACACTTGCTGCGTCCCAATTCGCCTACTATCCGTCCTTTTATTTTTTATTTAGACATTCCCTCATCCATACTGCTATAAATAACAGTAACAGTTACACTGATTATACATCCGTCTACACATATATGATAAGCTCAAGTATTTTCCACTCAGAAATAATACAACAGCTGAAGAATCATTTGTAGAATTTTATTATATTTTATTATCATTTATTATAATTTATATTTTTCAACAAAACCAATTAAAAGTGTCAGGAGTTTAAGATTCATCGTATAGACGGCGCATAGAGGTAAAGCAGACGCCTCATTAACAAATAACAACGTTCGATGGAATGTGATGTTTAGCAGATGTTACGATCTTTCAAAGACGTCTTTGTGACGTACGTGGGCTATCTGGGTCATAACTAAGCAACACAACGATCTGTTAACGAGAAAGTAGTATGTCCCAAAGCTTGTATACTCCTCTGTTACACACTCCAAAGTATATATTTTTCCTTCACAAAAAAGGTACATACTTTTAGGGCGTAGTATAAGTATGCGAATTGGGACGCAGCAACTCTCTTAAGATGATGTTTATCTCTATATCTGACTAAATAAAATCATATTATTATTAAACTGAACATTTCTGCCCTCTAGTGGTTCTGAAAAAAATAACTAATTCCTCGTGCCTTAGTAGTGAAGTGCCTGAAAATAAGATGCAATACTGATCATTTAAAATCTCCATGAACACAACATTGACAACTCTTTATTTGAACATTGACGAGTTTTATTATAAATAACATTTGTATAAACGATTGTTCCACACCTCTGAGAGCCTCTGATTAATTGATGAAATCAATCTGTTTTACAGGACTTCACAATGCTAAGCTCTATCTCCTTGGTGGAGCGTAGAAACGGATGGAGATATTGCAGTGCATTGACAGGTAAGTTAATAGACTTTTGTTCAATTACTCTTCACTGAATTCGTTTGTAAATGCGAATGATGTTTCTGCAGTTGGGACAGGTGTGCTTCACATCTTTGCATGCGTCCAGGCAGAAGGGGATGCAACAGCATAGCCAGCATCTGTAAAACACAACAGAGAAAAGAAGCTTATGCAAGTATGCTATTAGTATACTAAGAAATAAGAAAGTCTACGTTTTTAAGTACTTCTCTGAAATATACTTAAAATTGCACTTAAGTGTAAATATGTAAATATATACTTAAGTATACTTCATAAAATAAACCTAAAGTATACTTTTTTCGTGAGGGAAGCTTTAAATTGTTAGTTAGATCGTTAGTTACATAGATAGATAGTTAGTTAATTACATAGTTAGTTAGTTAGATAGTTGAATAGACAGATAGTTAGTTAGATAGATACTTACTTAGTTAGATAGTTACTTAGATAGTTAGTTAAACAGATAGATAGATAGTTACATAGATAATTAGTTAGCTAGTTAGATAGTTACATAGATAGTTAGATAGATAGTTAGATAGATAGTTAGATAGATAGTTTGTTACATAGATAGTTAGATGGATAGTTGGATAGTTACACATATAGTTAGATAGTTACTTAAATAGTTAGATAGTTACACAGATAGATAGTTAGTTACATAGATAGTTAGATGGATAGTTAGATAGTTACACAGATAGATAGTTACATAGATAGTTAGATGGATAGTTAGTTACTTAGATAGATAGATAGATAGATAGATGGATGGATGGATGGATGGATGGATGGATGGATGGATGGATGGATGGATGGATGGATGGATGGATGGATGGATGGATGGATGGATGGATAGATAGATAGTTAGTTAGTTAAATATTTAGTTGTAAAGAACATTTAAAACAGTTTAAATTGTTGAACAAAGTGCTATGCAAAACAATAGAAACAAAATAGGAGATACATAAATGCATGAAAACACATAATACTTGCCCAAAATACAATGAAACTTTATTTGTTATAAAAAAATATGATTTAAAAAGTCAAAAAAACAGCACACTGCCACTTTAACCCTTCAACATAGGATGGAGCTACAGACGCCTGTGTCAGCATAATGGCCTGATAATGGCCTTATAGGTTGAAATGTTGTCCAATTAAAGAACTCTTTTGAGAGCTAAAGTGGCAGTGCGCCGATTTCTTTTACCTTTTCTACTGTGTTTGGCTTGATTGCCTTTAAGATTTTCCTAGATGTGCGCACACTGATGTTTTACTGAAGCTCAGATTAAACAAAGAGATGATATTGCTAGTGAATTGACAGTGGTAAGCCTGATGATGGATCTAATGCTTGTAAAACACACTCACACGAAGAGCGCAAGCGTGCCACAGATTAACCAGGTCAGCAAACCGCTGACGTGTTCAGTCTCTGTGATGACTTCCGTCAGGCAGTGAGGACAGGTAATGCGGCCCGGCACGTCCGTGAGACTCGTCAGCGGCATCTGCTGAACTGCACATGTGCAAACGCATATCTGTTAATTGCAGGAAAAAGATAGATAGATAGATAGATAGATAGATAGATAGATAGATAGATAGATAGATAGATAGATAGATAGATAGGTAGATAGATAGAGTTTTCTTATTTTAAAAAGTGACCTATTATGCAAATATTACTTTTATAAGGGGTTTAAACACAGTTGTGTGACAACAATGTATCAATATAATCAGGTTCTAATAGTAAAAATGTATTAATTGTATTTTTTATAATCACACTTGACAAAAACAGTCTGCAGAAACACTTTGATTGACATTCTCCCTTTGTATGATGTCACCAGAGGGGGAAAGCCCCGCCCACTAGTGGCCATCTCTGCCTCATTAGCATAGGATGTTAGTCTTGTTTTTTAATCTGCCACTATGCTGACACACAGGCATTTGTAGCTCCGCCCTCTGTTGAAAAGACCACAATCTCATTTGAATTTAAAGCGACAGTCACCAAAACACCACAGTTAGGATCAAAGCCAAAAAGGGTCAGTTTCAGAGAGTAATAAAACATTATTTGTGGGGTATTTTGAGTTGAAGCTTCACATAAACACTCTAGGGAGATATGTATTTTACATCTTGTATGAAGGGCCACTAAAGGTCCCCTTTAATGTATGTATTCCTGTGATGAAAAGCTGAATTTTGTGCATCATTATCCTCCTATTTTCAGTGTCACATTTCATAAATCATAATAATATGATGATCAAGAAAAACTATTATTTATTATTATTCATTCATTCATTCATTTTGGCTTAGTCCCTTTATTAATCTGGGGTCGCCACAGCGGAATGAACCGCCAACTTGTCCAGCATATGTTTTACACAGCGGATGCCCTTCCAGCTGCAACCCATCACTGGGAAACATCCACACACACCCATTCACACACATACACTACGGACAATTTAGCTTACCCAATTCACCTGTACCGCATGTCTTTGGACTTGTGGGGGAAACCGGAGCACCCGGAGGAAACCCACGCCAACATGGGGAGAACATGCAAACTCCACACAGAAATGCCAACTGAACCAGCCGAGGCTCGAACCAGCGACCTTCTTGCTGTGAGGCGATCATGCTACCCACTGCGCCACTGTGAGGTCATATTTATTATTATTATTATTATTATTATTATTAATGTTCAAAACATTTGTACTTCTTAACTGTATCAATATAAAAGTCTGTACTCTCACTTTTGTTCATTTTAATGCAACCTTGCTGAAAACCACTATATGCACATTAACATACAGTAATTAACATTATTATTTTGGGGGGGTAAAATACAAATAACAAGTGTTTTCAGTTGTTGTGATTGAAAGTTAGAATTGTTCCACAAAAAGTTGCTTTCAAACTTTGATATTTTGTTGTCTAAAAATTAATATTAATGTCTAAACTGTCTTTTCATCGTATGCAAATACAAAATGCTTTAAATGACAGGATTTATATTTTGAATTGGGAAGAAACGTGATTAGTAGTTAAAAAAATAATACAAATATTACATTTTACTCAAACAAATAACTATAAATTTTCCCAGTGATGGGTTGCAGCTGGAAGGGCATCCGCTGCGTAAAACATATGCTGGATAAGTTGGCGGTTCATTCCGCTGTGGCGACCCCAGATTAATAAAGGGACTAAGCCGAAAAGAAAATGAATGAATGAATAACTATAAATTGTAAATCCAAACAATCAGAGAATTGTCAAGTGCTGTGTGATTTCTCTATTTACCCTAGCTGTATGTGTTATCCAATTAAATTTGATTACATAATGAAAATATATAAATATCACAGTCATGTGTGCTTCAGTCGCTTAAAAAAAAGGTCAGGACAGGTCTAAAACCGGTCTTTGCTCAGGGCGTTCACAAACACTTGGCTCAAACTGAATGAAAAACCTTTGTGTGAGTCGAGGTTGCTTTGAAAGAATTTCACAATAGATTGAAATAGATAGATGTGAAATCTCACAATAGATTTGTGTCAACTTGGAAAAGGAAACAAATACACACGTAAACCCTTGAGTTATTGGTATGTAAACATGATTATTTATCAAGATAAGGTTCAAGAATATGATCATGATTTATGCTGACATAGTGTGAAACCTTTGGAAGGCAGTGTAATGATTATGCATACAAGTTATCAGTTTTATTTAGTGCCCAGCACATGTAAGCACTTTACACCCTTTATGACTTGATATTGTAAGTATGCCATGCTATCGCGCTCAGGGCTCATCTGACGCATGTTATGTAATGGATTTTTTATTGCGATGTATAAAGTACTCTTATTATAAATTAAAAATAAGATTAGCCAACATGTTTTAGATATTAGTTTAAAGTGGTTTAAGATAAGGTTTAAGATTAGCATAAAGTGGCCTCTGCTGTTCAAAACTAACCTAGAGTGCCATTTGATGTTCAAAACTAGTCTAGAGTGCCAACTGCTGATCAAAACTAGCTTAGACCGTCTCTGCTGTTCAAAATGACCCTAAAGCGCCATCTGCTGTTCTAAATGACCCTAGAGCGCCATCTGCTGTTCTAAATGACCCTAGAGCGCCATCTGCTGTTCAAGAGTGCCATCTGCTGTTCAAAATTACCCTAGAGCGCCATCTGCTGTTCAAAATGACTCTAGAGCGCCATCTTCTGTTCAAAATGACCATAGATTGCCATCTGCTGTTCCAAATTACCCTAGAGCACCATTTGCTGTTCCAAATTACCCTAAAGCGCCATCTGCTGTTCAAAATAACCCTAGAGCGCCATCTGCTGTTCAAAATGACCCTAGAGCGCCATCTGCTGTTCAAAATGACCCTAGATTGCCATCTGTGGTTCCAAATTACCCTAGAGCACCATCTGCTGTTCCAAATGACCCTAGAGCACCATCTGCTGTTCAAAATGACCCTAGAGCGCCATCTGCTGTTCAAAATGACCATAGATTGCCATCTGCTGTTCCAAATTACCCTACAGCACCATCTGCTGTTCCAAATTACCCTAAAGCGCCATCTGCTGTTCAAAATGACCCTAGATTGCCATCTGCGGTTCCAAATTACCCTAGAGCACCATCTGC
>CAIGQW010053927.1:3827218-3839826 GCA_903798125.1 Danio choprae | reverse complement strand
CCTAGATTGCCATCTGCGGTTCCAAATTACCCTAGAGCACCATCTGCCGTTTCAAATGACCCTAGATTGCCATCTGCTGTTCAAAATAACCCTAGAGCGCCATCTGCTGTTCAAAATGACCCTAGATTGCCATCTGCTGTTCCAAATTACCCTAGAGCACCATCTGCTGTTCTAAATGACCCTAGAGCGCCATCTGCTGCTCAAGAGTGCCATATGCTGTTCTAAATGACCCTAGAGCGCCATCTTCTGTTCAAAATGACCCTAGAGCGCCATCTGCTGTTCAAAATGCTGTTAACAACTATAAACTCAAAATTGATTCAAGAGAGAATAGCGAGGAATTTTGACAATCTTGTAATCAACGCAGAATCGATTTCTCGAATGATTTTCCACCACACCTCTTCTAGTTCCCTTCTTCTTATACAGCTTGTCTTTGACATGCTAGTATGCTAAAATGTGTGAAATCTTGAGAAATTAAGGTTTTGTGTGGTGAACGCTAACCTGCAGGGATTGGCATGGGCTGGCTGGCGTACGGGGGTCCATATGGAGGAGGTTGATAAGGGGCCGCTTGAGGATCTGCGAAAGAGTCAAAACACACTGAAAGCAAAATTCAAGCCACATTAACATTTATTCACATAAAAGCATATATAAAATGAAAGGCAGAACAACCAAACTACTGTTATCTGGATATATTGCTCTAAATATTCCACTGTCAGACTTGGTGAATCTTGTGAGAAGTAAAGATACCAGGTTTACTTTCAATGAATTTATTTGACTACAATACTAATAGTCAGCACGTGCTTGTGTGTGTTTTTTTAAATAACAATGTAAATATGATTCTAAAGTGGTGATTCTTAGTATACTGCTTACATAAGTAAAGCAGTAACACTCCTTTGTTACAGTTTCATATACCCAGTTTCATATGTCCATATTTTATAGTTCCATATGTCCATATTTTATAGTTTTTCCAAAGTCATAAAGAGCGGTCTGAGGTTCAAAGGTCTGTGTTTGCTTTACAGTGAATACACACATGGCATCATTTATTTGAGTTGCACTCATGACTTCCTGCTAACCATCAAAGTGATCGTAATGTCAATGATTTCAACACCGAACAAAGAACCGATACATGCTTATTCTTACACTTTTTTCCAGTTTTTCCATGTTTCCTTGTTCACCTATTAGTTTGAAGCACTTTGAATTACAATTTTGTATGAATTGTGCTATATAAATAAACTTGCCTTGCGTCAGTGGCGATATAAATAATAAAAAAAAAGTTTTTACACAAAGTATTGTTAGATTTTGCTGTATTTGGCTTAACCATTCATTTACCTTCGGCTTAGTCCCTTATTTATCTGGGGTCGCCACAGCAGAATGAACCACCAACTATTCCAGCATATGTTTTACACAGCGGATGCCCTTCCAGCTGCAACCCAGTACTGGGAAACACTCATACACTCTCACATTCACACACACACACACACACACACACACAGTATGTTAATGTACTTCCCTCTAAATCGGAATATTGAGTAGGGGGCAGGGTTTTCTTTTGGCGAACCATTCCCTCATAGCAAAAGGGGCGTGGCTAAGAATATTGTATCTGAGGCGTCTAACCAGCCTGATCTCACGAGGAAACGTAACTATTTTACATATTGCCAGTTTCGTGGCTAATTCGTACAAATTCGTAAGAGTTCAGTTGTACGAAAATGAACGATTTTAAAAAGGAGACGTGGCACCCAAGCCCACCCCTAAACCCAAACGCCATTGGGGGATAAGCGAATTGTACTAAATTGTAAGAATGAGAACCACTAAATCATAAAAAAGTTACGAATTGCGGTGAGATCGTGTTGGTCAAACTGACGTCAACAGAAGGACCGCCATTACAAACGCAGAAGCAGATGCTCAGACGTTGATTGAAGATTACCAAAACAACATTTCTTTCAGTAGATTAGCTTAACATTAATTAAACAATAACAACGTACGCTAGCAAAAGGAACATTGTACATTGTCAATTTCACACTGGCTTTAAAAACTATATATACTACATAAGACTTTATAAAACAATATCTCTGCTTATTAGTAAAAGCTTGACATTTATGAATAGATTCTAAGAGGAAACTCTGAGCTAAACACTTTTACCTCTCTTCAGAAGAACTCCTAGTGGTTAAAATAAAACGTTTCGTGTCTGTCTTGTTCGTGTAGGATCATCTGACCTGCTGGGGGTGGATACGGAGCCGGCTGTACAGGGTAGCTCATCTGCGTCTGATCCATCTGAGGAGAAGAGTAAGGCGGAGGTCTGTAGTCCTTCTCCATTATTAAAGACCTGTCAACACATTGAAGATGAGGAGCTGGATATAAAAAAACATCTTATTCATTCTGTAGTTCTACTCATTATCTATAAACAACAGTATATATTGTTATGATGATTATAGATGATAAATGCAAAGCTCATTAGCATACTCCTTTATATATCTGACATATAGCCAATAAGCATGAGTATATAAGCCAATGTAAAGTACCTGTGTGAGCTCGTGTGCTGCTTCTCCTTTGAGATCGTCTGGCAGAAATAGCAGGATGATTATGAGGGCGATGTAGAGGCGTGGTTCATCCTCATAGAAGGACAGCAGTCATAAAGTTACAGGACATATAACAGTGATTGTGTGGGCAGCGTTATCTTCGGCTGGAGCAATTACAATATAAAAGCTACCATTTTTCTATGACAGTAAAGGAGAGGTTTGATATATATCCACACATGCTGGTGAAGCTACACTATTAAATAAATGACCTGTTTTTGTATTTTGGGTCAAATAAGGACAAATCCAGATGTTGGGTGAAAAGGGTCATTCATTCATTAATTTTCTTTTCGGCTTAGTCCCTTTATTAATCTGGGGTCGCCACAGCGGAATGAACCGCCAACTTATCCAGCACATGTTTTACGCAGCGGATGCCCTTCCAGCTGCAACCCATCACTGGGAAACACCCATACACTTCCATTCACACTCATACACTACGGACAATTTAGCTTACCCAATTCACCTATACCGCATATCTTTTGGACTTGTGGGGGAAACCGGAGCACCCGGAGGAAACCCACGCCAACACGGGGAGAACATGCAAACTCCACACAGAAATGCCAACTGACCCAGCCGAGGCTCGAACCAGCGGCCTTCTTGCTGTAAGGCGAGAGCGCTACCCACTGCGCCACCGTGCTGCCAAGGGTCATTTAAATTTAATTAAAAAATGAACTCAACATTATTTGTTGGATTAATGTTTGACTCAACATATTTGACTCCAAATTGGGTTAAAACAACCCATCTTTTTTTAGAATGTAGTGTACCGTTAACATGAAACAATAATTATTAAGTTCCTTCATTTTCCTTCGACTTTATCAGGGGTCGCCACAGCGGAATGAACCACCGAAACACTAACTAATAAGGCTTTTATTAATTTCATTAATTCTTATTTCAGACTTACTAATACATCACTCAATTTCATAAAAACATTAATACTGCAATAAATGTATTGTTCATTGTGAGCCAATCAACCCAGGCTCATTCTGAAAATGTACCCCTATATACACATTTCTGGAGAGCCCCAAATACATCACAGGAGGTACGTTTTTTTGCAGTTTTAGTTTTTGCCAATCCACCAGAGGCCGCTGTGTACGCTTTTTGAGATCTCAAATTTCTCTCTTGAGTGTCATTCGCGGCTGCTGTTCTCGCGTAAATCCACCAGAGGCCGCTGTCGACTGACTGACTGATTGACCGATTCCCCCTAACTACCTCCAACCAATAGTGTTTTCAAAAGCACCGATTGACCCGCCACCACCTTCCCTAAACCCAGCCGACAGTGTTTTGAAAAGCAATCCAGAAAAAGAAAAGCCCTCGCCTGATTTTTACCACGTTTTCAGATTTGGCCACATTCTCACCCTGTTATTTGTTTATTTTATTTTTTGGCTTTTGTTTTTGTCGAACCGTTCTGTGCCGGACTCAAACCCCGTCGTCGTGGTCAACTCCTCTCTGCATCTCAAGTCCGCCGACGTACACAGCAAGCCACTGGACAAACTGGTAACAGTGGAAAAGCCGTCCATACGGAGGTAAGCGGTCAGCTGGTAGCATGAAAAGGAATGGCGTCATACCGCACCATAGCGTTCGTTTTAAAGACGAAATGCAGCCATACGTACCTCCGGCTACATAATGGTGACCTCCGGAAATGTATATAGGGCTACACTTTCAAAATGAGCCTATGTTGGAGCTAATGCTGGATTGTTTTAACCCAAATTTGAGAGAAATATATGGACGAACCCAACCATTTTCATTTTGAACAGAAGATGGCACTCTTGAACAGCAGATGGCACTCTAGGGTCATTTAGAACAGCAGATGGCACTCTAGGGTCATTTAGAACAGCAGATGGCATTCTAGGGTCATTTTGAACAGCAGATGGCGCTTTAGAGTCATTTAGAACAGCAGATGGTGCTTTAGAGTCATTTTGAACAGCAGATGGCGCTCTAGGGTCATTTAGAACAGCAGATGGTGCTTTAGAGTCATTTTGAACAGCAGATGGCGCTCTAGGGTCATTTAGAACAGCAGATGGCATTCTAGGGTCATTTTGAACAGCAGATGGCGCTCTAGGGTCATTAAGAACAGCAGATGGCGCTCTAGGGTCATTTTGAACATAAATTAATTAATATATAAATTAAACTGTTTCTTTGTAGTTATTTGTGACATTTATAAGCTATTTCTGAAGTAAACGTGTAAAAATATGTAAAAATAATAATAATTAATGCATAAATAATATTTCATGCTGTTAATAATAGAATGATAAAAAATATTCATAAAAAAAGTATTTAAGACATTTGAAATACATTTACGCATTTAATTAAAAACATTTTTTAAAAAGACAACAGAGGCACTTTGTTATTGTAAGAACATTTTAATAATTTATATATATATATATATGGGCCTCACAGTGGCGCAGTGGGTAGCACGTTCGCCTCACAGCAAGAAGGTCGCTGGTCGCTGGTTCGAGCCTCGCCAGTTGGCGTTTCTGTGTGGAGTTTGCATGTTCTCCCTGTGTTGGCGTGGGTTTCCTCCGGGTGCTCCGGTTTCCCCACAAGTCCAAAGACATGCGGTACAGGTGAATTGGGTAAGCTAAATTGTCCGTAGTGTATGAGTGTGAATGGGTGTGTATGGATGTTTCCCAGAGATGGGTTGCAGCTGGAAGGGCATCCGCTGCGTAAAACATATGCTGGATAAGTTGGCGGTTCATTCCGCTGTGGCGACCCCAGATTAATAAAGGGACTAAGCCGAAACGAAAATGAATGAATGAATGAATATATATATATATATATGTGTGGAGGGGCGGCACGGTGGCTCAGTGGTTAGCACAGCCTCACAGCAAGAAGGTGCTGGTCCCGGCTGGGCCAGTTGGCGTTTCTGTGTGGAGTTTGCATGTTCTCCTCATGATGGCGTGGGTTTCCTCTGGGTGCTCCGGTTTCCCCCACAGTCCAAACACATGCGGTACAGGCGAATTGAATAAACTAAATTGGCCGTAGTGTATGAGTGTGTGTGTAAATTTGAGTGTGTATGGGTGTTTCCCAGTACTGGGTTGCGGCTGGAAGGGCATCTGCTGCGTAAAACATATGCTGGAATAGTTGGCGGTTCATTCCGCTGTGGCCGCCCCCGAATTGAGACTAAGCCGAAGGAAAATGAATGAACGAATATATATGTGGAAAGGAGATTTTGATGCCATATTAGAGAAAGTTTTTATTCTGAAAATATTTGATGAATCCTGGAAGAATTGTATAATATTTATCATTGACATAATAGAAAGATCTTCTATCAGTACTGATGGTATCTGTATGTTTATGCTTGCTTATTGCAAAACAAAGTATGATTGTACATGATGTTTTGAGTATTTGTTACAGTGTTGTCATAAATATAGCCAATGCTGCTGGTGTGGCGTCGAAACATGAATAAATCAATATTTCGCTCCGTGGGTTTGTGCTACTTGCTCACAAAACCTTAATATGATGGTCGGCCGGGAGAGAAAGTATCCATTAACCCAGTGAAACAGACGATGCTGCTCAAATCTATTTTCAATCCGGTTTGAGGTCAACATTTCCTGGAATCAGTCAGTCATTAACCTACGTAGATGAAGCAGCATCAAGCCAATTCAAAGACCGCTGGAAAGAGGAAGTGTAAGCTGTAGAAGTGGCGGATCCTGAGTAAACAGGCAGTCTTTTCCTGCCCAATATACTTCAAATGCATTTTTTTAAAGATATTATGTATTTTGCAATATTATGTTTATTCTCCATGGATGTTTCATGCTTTGAATCCATGACTTCTCATCTTTAAAGAACATAAATGTGGTTTTATTGTTGTACAAATGTAGGATGTTTTGGTGGATTTGACTAACCAGTTTTACTGTATATGGTTAAACTTTGGTTAGTTTTGTAAAAACTGGGTTTATTTCATTCATTTTCATTTCGGCTTAGTCCCTTTATTAATCTGGGGTCACCACAGCAGAATGAACCGCCAACTTATCCAGCATATGTTTTACGCAGCGGATGCCCTTCCAGCTGCAACCCATCACTGGGAAACATCCACACACACTCATTCACACACATACACTACGGACAATTTTTTTAGCTTACCCAATTCAATACCGCATGTCTTTGGACTTGTGGGGGAAACCGGAGCACCCGGAGGAAACCCACACCAACACGGGGAGAACATGCAAACTCCACACAGAAACGCCAACTGACCCAGCCGAGCCTCGAACCAGCGACCTTCTTGCTGTGAGGCGATTGTGCTACCCACTGCGCCACCGTGAGGCCCTATCACAATTTAACCATAATTAATTTGTATCAGGGTTAGTTATTGTAAGAGTGTCAGGTGTCTGTTCCATGTCACGTGATTCCTTTGTCCTGTTTCCCGCTGTTTTCTAATGTTCATTTGTTTCACCTGTGTCTCACCCCTGTGTATCATCAGTCTCATTAGCCCTCTTGTATTTATACCCCTGAGTTTGTCTCCTTCCTTGTCCGGGATTGTATTGTCTACATGTTGATGTATTGTCTGGTCTTCATTCCGTGTTGTCTTCATCCCATGTCTTTCCAGAGTCTCCCGTGTTTCCAGTGCTCTTATATTCAGTGAGTGTTTGTTAATAAATTCGTGTTTTTGTTAAATCCCGTGTTCCTGTGCCTTCATGTATACAGTCAAATGTGACAAAGGGATCTCTGTCTTTAAGAATATTTAGACGTCCATAAACCCATAAAATGTCCATCAGCTTCCAATTTTGAATTTAAAATCGTTTTCATACCCTTAACTCTTTCCAAATCTCTTTGAATATTTCTCTTCTGTTAAAGACAAAAGGAGATATTTTGAAGAATGTTGGAAATCGGCATATTATTTATTCTTGCTAATATGGAACTCAATGGCTGTTTTCAACATTCTTCAAAATATGTTCTTTTAGTGCTGAAGAGAGAAAAGCAACTCATAAATGTTTGGAATCGTTGGAAGTTGGGAGTATGATGTAATTTTCTTATCCCTCCCAGAAAACACTTCCCTTTGCGTTCCCATTTGGTTATTTTTGGGAACCAAACATGAACGTTATGGGAATGTTTTCTGGTGGTTATTTTTGGTAACCAAAATGACCTTCGCAGTATGTTCCCTGCAGGTTATTTTCATTCATTCATTTTCTTTTCGGCTTAGTCCCTTTATTAATCTGGGGTCGCCACAGCGGAATGAACCGCCAACTTATCCAGCATATTTTTTTACGCGGCGGATGCCCTTACAGCCGCAACCCATCACATCCATACACATTCACACACACTCATTCACACACATACACTAAGGTCAATTTAGCTTACCCAATTCACCTATAGCGCATGTCTTTGGACTTGTGGGGGAAACCGGAGCACCCGGAGGAAACCCACGCCAACACGGGGAGAACATGCGAACTCCACACAGAAACGCCAACTGACCCAGCCGAGGCTCGAACCAGCGACCTTCTTGCTGTGAGGTGATCATGCTTCCCACTGCACCACCGCGTCACCCAGGTTATGTTCAATGATGGTTATTTTATAACTTAGAAAGAACCTTCCCAAAACATTCGCTGCTCGTTATTTTAACGTTATTTTTATAACCAAGATCTGTCCTTTCCAAGGTTCCTTGCTGGTGTTAATTGGCTTTTTTTCCATAACCCAGACAGAACCTTCTCAGAATGTTCCCTGATGGTGTTATTTTCACAACCAAGAGAACCTTCCCTGTCATTTTTATTTATATTTATATATATATATATTTTATAACCTAGAGAGAACCTTCCCAGAACCTTCCCTGCAGGTTATTGGATTTTATATTTCAATTCCATTTATAAGTAACACACACAAACACAGACAAGTTGTGTTTACATATATTATGTATTATATATTATGCTGTTATTTTCTGTTTCTGGGCTTTGAATCTGTAATAGATTTTGAGAATAATGGATTATTTTATTGAAGAAAAAAAGCAGATAGCAACAATAACGTGATTTAGATGTAATGTTGTTGCTTTATAGACCGAGTTAATCTGAATAACGTTAAATAAATTATCTAGAAATAACGTTGAAAATGTGTAACGTGAAACTCCCGCGTCCAACAAACTCCATGGAAACCGTATCCAGGCGACGAAATACAAACTAACCGTTCGACAACTCGACCGTTGTAAGTGAAACGCTTTATATACAGGCACTTAAATACTTTTACACCAAATTATGATGTCTTCACAGATTTTAGTGTCACGGCCTCATTATGACACACGGGTCGTGGCGCAGAACGGCTCACAGCCACCGGTGGAAAACCCGGAGATCGCCGTTAAACAGAATGTATACGCGGGAACATCCGCTGGTTTGCTCACCGCGGGTTACCGGAGCGCCAAATACACCCCCGACGAGTGGTTCAACAATAACTCCTCTCTGTTAAACCGGGCAGCCGCCGACCGAAACCAGGCGGAAAACATCTGCCACGAGTCCCGGGCGCTGAAAGCGGAGACCGACGCGGCTACTTTACGCACGCAGACCGAGGGCACCAAACACCTGGGCGCGCGGCTGCAGGACATTCACCTCTGGAGGTCCGAGCTGGAGCGACTCATCGAGCGGTTGAGCGCGGAAACAGACCTGCAGATCATCTCTCGGCGGCGGCTGGAGAAAGCGCTGGACGCGACGGAGATTCCCTTCGCCATCGCCACCGATAATCTGACCTGCCGAGAGAGACGCTTCGGGCCCGACCTGGTGAAGGACCCGGTGGAGGAGGAACTTCTGAAGGTTATTTAGTTTGTTGCCTGTTTGAGTTTCGGTTCAACACAAAAGAAGATATTTTGAAAAATGCTGAAAACTTGTATTCATTGACTTCCATAGTATTTGTTTTTTCTACTATGGATGTCAATGGTTACAGGTGGAGGAGGAACTTATGAAGGAGTTCTTACAGAGACAACTTACAATGATTATTAAAAAATATTAAAGAATTTCTTTGTGCATTCATTTCGTTTATTCGTTTAAGTGATAGTCTGTCCTCGTTTGCTCTCTTGTTATAAACCTGTTTGAGTTTTTCTGTTCAACACAAAAGAAGGTATTTCTGTAATCATTGACTTCCACAGTATTTGTTTTTCCTACTATGGATGTCAATGGTTACTTCTGAAGGTAACGTTAACGTACACAGGCAACTTACACAGAGTATTACAAAAAAATTTAATAACCGAATTTAAAATTGAGCTCCATTCAAGGTTGAACTGTCTTTAATTCATTTTACTTTATTCGTTAAAGGGATAGTTCACTCAAAACTGAAAAGTCCACATTTACTTACCATTCACTTGACACATACGTGTTTGAGTTTCTTTCTTCTGCTTAACACAAAAGTAGATATTTTGAAAAATGCTCAAAACCCATTATCGTTGATTTCCATAGTGTTTGTTTTTTCTACTATGGAGGTCAATGGTTACTGCTTTTCTGCTTTCTTCAAAATAACTTCTTTTGTGTTCAACTAAAAACACCGATTTGCGGATCACTTGAGGAATAGTAAACATATATATAAACATTATATATATAAACATATATAAAATAATAGTGGGTAAAATGTCATTTTTAGGTGAACTATCCCTTTAATACATGATCAATTCATAGATGCATTTAATAGAATAGTACAATCCGAAAAAAAATACTATAGTAATTCTTAGTTAATACTATACAAGTTTTTTAAGTGTATTATTTATTATAGTATTTACAACTACAACGTTAAGCTAAGCTAACACTGCTAACGAATGCTACTAATTGAAAACCGTATAATGGGTATATTATATAAAATAATGTTATTAAATATTACATTATTTATAAACATTAAACATTATTAATATATTTATATAGTTGTTGTGTTACCATAGCAACTATAGAATCACCACAACAGATTAATCAGAGTAGTTTACTATACTGTCAGTGTTCTGTCCACGTCATCTGTTGTTTTCGTCATGTGATCCCTTTGTTCCTTCTTTTCCCGCCATGTTCAGTGTTCATTAATCTCACCTGTGTCCATCCCTTGTGTCCTGTTAGTTTAATCATCCCTCTGTCTATTTATACCCTTTTGTGTGTGTCCTTCGTTGTCCGGTATTTTGTTTTGTCCTGTGTCATCGTCGTTGTCCCGTCTGCCTGTTCAGTGTATCATCCAGTTTGTAACCCGTAAGTTCTGTTTAATAAATCCGTCTTTTGTTTAATTCCGTGTTCCTCTCATCATGTCTTCCAGCAACGAGGTGTTACAAGTACGGTTTGAAAACACTAGCACTAGTTCTTCACTGGCTTCTATGTTTGCATGGGAGAAGTTAACATTACTGGAGTCTCGCCATTGCACTAAAGGGTTTTTTATCGTAGTAAAATGTGTGTATAAAGAACTATTTACTGAAAGGTTTATTTTAGATCCAATAAAAGGTTTTGCTATGGCATCGCTGCTAAAAATTGTATGGAAAATCTCTTTTGAAAAGTGTAGATGTGAGTTCATTCATGAGTAAAGAATTACAGTAATAGTAACCTATGAATCAACCCATTAATCAAACATTTGTCGATTGATTCCCAACAGGAGGTGGAGCTGATCAGAAGCATCCAGACCCTGCTGAAAAAAACTCTGGATCAAACCATCAACCAGATAAGGCTAGTCATCCGCATTACGCATTTGTTTTTTAGTCTGTACAGATACTACAATCTGTCAGTATCGTATTTAAAGGGATAGTTCACCCAAAAAAAGGCTTAGTCAAATGGTTCTACATTTTTATGAATTTCATTCTTCCAACCAGCAGCCACTGACTTTCATAGTAGGAACAAAAATGCAGTATGGAAGTCAACGGCTGCTGCTTTTCAACATTCTTTCTAGAGTTCACACTTAGCTGATGATTGGTTATAAAGCGTGTTTGGCATGCTGTCCCGGGAGAGAGCCCTGAGCTCATAGATCCTCGAGCCCGGGGCTCCCTCCCGTTTGAAGGGCGAGAGGGGAGTTTGAGCTCAGGTAGATCTCGAGAACTCCCCTGCTGTAGTAGCTAATGAACAGATAGTGATTGCTCTTGAGATGACTACTTACTAGGAGCATGTCTATGATGCCGATTTGGATTAGTCAATTAACTTAAGTTGCATGTTTTTGGACGGTGGGAGGAAACCGGGGAACCCGGTGGAAACCCACGTGAGCACGGGGAGAACGTGTAAACTCCACACAGAAACGTTGGCCTTCTTGGTAAGGACTAGAACCAGTGACGTTCTTGCTGTGAGGCAACATTGCTAACCACTGGGCCACCGTGCCACCCATCTAGGAAAGGAGGAGTAGGGGTGGAAGAGGGGATTCTTCAAAATGAAGATGGCTGTGATATGAAACTTAGGGTATTTATAGTGGCTTAGGAATCGTCTGATTGGTGAATCATGAATTTGATAATGCGGGACCAGCCGCAGCAATCATAAGCACGTGATCCCCTCCAAATTAGTCTATAAATAAACTTCACTCAAAATATCTTCCTTTGTGTTCAACAACAACTATAAAATAAAGAATCTCAAACAGCTTAAGAGTGGAGCTGGAGGATGAGTAAATGATGTCAGGTTTTTCATTTTTGGGTGAACTATCCCTTTAATATAATATTGTATCTCATCAAGCACTAATTATAGCAACAGTATATCAGAAATTAACATTTTGCCATATTTCAAGACAAGTTGAGCTTGATTGTCATTTCACTAGAATGAAATGTCATGTCTCATAGGACCACGGTGCTACATAAACATAATCTTAAATATGAACACAACACTGGACTTAAGAGCATACCAGCGCAGTAATCTAACTATACTAACTACTATGCATTTACTATAAATACTTAGGTATACACATAACCTAAGACAGACTATACAAGTACTTTTCCATAAGACAGAACAGTATTGTGCAAAAGAGGTATTTAAGGTTGAAGAAAACTAGTAGTGGTACATCCACAGGTAAACATTGTTTGCCTTATGAAGTGCTTGTAAGATGGAGTTATGTAAAGTGTCTGGTGCATATGGAGAGAAGAGTGTTTCTACAGGTGGTTTGTCATGCCTACTCACCTGTGTGAGACACTTC
>CAIGQW010053927.1:3805107-3821951 GCA_903798125.1 Danio choprae | reverse complement strand
TGTCTGACCTGGAGGAGAGCAGACTGAACCTGGAGAAAGACATCGCCTGCAAAACAAACTCCATCCTCATTGACCGAGAGAAGTGCATGACGCACCGCACAAGATACCCAACCATCACGGTGCTGTCTGGATACTGAAACACCAGATACATCGTTTCCAGTGAGCTCCATTATGTGTGTATTTTCACAGTGATTATATATGTCCTCTGCGTGTTTTTAACCATTCTACTTCTATCATGACAACTCTTGGAGAGATCAGGAGACACACTTGGAGACACACATGCACCACAAGATAATTGGACTGATTTTTGAGCTGATTTCTCCCCTTCCGACAATCCTAGGTAAAGTCCTGATTATGTTGGTGGTTCTAAAGACTAAACAATCAGATTTTCCAGTGGTGTGAGGTGTGTTAGGAGTTATTGAATCTGCTCGGTAGAACATCTGAGGCACTTTGATTGTGAATAGCAATTATTCAACATGTTGATGATGTTTGGGGGACTAATGTGCATTCCAGCTGGAAACTATCACCTGAAACAAAACAATATCCAATCAGAAAGCAAGCTGGCAGAAGACGGAAGCATAACAAACAGTCATAGCGCAGCTCAAAAGTGAAACGGATTTGGACAACAGACATGAAGGATAAGCCTATTTGTGGAAATATTAGCAACTATAGTTATATAACATAGAATATAACACACCGTTCTGGCAAACATAACATTTCCTAACAGAACTATACACAGGTGGAGCTGGGGTGGAGGAGGGAATTTATCAGAAAATGTGCTGCAGAAACACCACTTAGGCATTTGAATGTTGAGGAGCAAGCTCATTGGCTGCTGAGGAGACAGCAACCAATCCCCTGTGCCGCGACTGGATATCGGCCTGCATGCCCAATAGAGTTTCATAACAGAACTTTTATATTTGTAAATGATTATTTATAGCAGCTTAGAGTCTCTTTCATTAGTCATTTCTATATATTTCTACATATTATAAATAAAGAGTGACCTGTTATTATGGGATGGTAGCCTATTTAAACATTAAAACTCTGTCTTCAATTACTGGCTTTCATATTATTCCTGTTATTTCTTCTCCAGACGACAAAATAATCGCTTTTTTGCCAGTATAATTTAATACAATGATTTTTATTAATACATTTCATTTGATTAAAACATCAGAAATCGATAAATTAGCTAAAGTCTGTCATAAAATCCAAATACCGGATTACAAACTGCATTTTACAGTGCAAAATATATGCAAAAATGACAGCTTTTCAGTGAATGTTCACCCCTAAAGTACTTCTTTTCAGTAGGTCTGCAGTCTCGCACAATAACTACTATTGCCTTTTATGTATGAACTGTAAATGTAACTGGATAACTGTTTTGATGGTTGTGTGCAGTGATCTTTCACAGACAGTGAGTCCTAGTGTTGTAATGTCTGATTAAAAGCATTGTCTATATAGGGACGTAGATAAATGATTTGGTGAAATATATTTATGACATTGAAAATATTGTACCACAACAGCAAAGTATTCCATGGGTTTTTTAATTTGAGCTGCAGATTTATAATCTGAAATATGTTTGTACAATAAGTGTACAAATTATTGTACACAATCACAAAACATGACATTTAATGTCAATACGGACAAAACAATGATATATACTGTATTGTACAGGGAATATTTGAAGTGTATATAGGACAAATTTATTATAAACATATGAAAATAATTAGAAAAAGAATTATTATGACTTAGGCTGTGTCCGAAATCACCTACTACTCAGTGTGTACTACATTTGAATTAGAATTTACTACACGACCATTCGAGAAGTATGTTCTATATAGTATGAATGTGAGTAGTATGAATGGAACTTGGACGTATTACATATGACATTTGTCATTATCACATGAGCGACCCGCGCCAGTTGTGCCGCTTCATGAATTCTCTCGCATGGCATCATGGGATAGTGTATTGTCCATCTGATGCGCATTTTGATGCACACTGATGTGAAACTTGCCGGAAGTAGTAGGTCATCCGGGTACTCCTCGCATACTGTTTTTCATACATACTAATCGGTTTGCATACTGTTTTTAACCTACTATATAGTATAGAAGCATGCGATTTCGGACGCAGCCTTAATTTACAAGGGCCAATTCTGTTAAAATTTGGAATTAAAAAATAATTAATTATTGATATTAAAACAAAGAGGGGCGGAAGTGGTTGGCACTGTCGCCTCACACCAAGAAGGTCACTGGTTTGAGTCCCGGCTGGGCCAGTTGGCATTTCTGTGTGGAGTTTGCATGTTCTCCCCATGTTTGCGTGGGTTTCCTCGGGGTGCTCCGGTTTCCCCCACAGTCCAAACACGTGGTACAGGTGAATTAGATAAACAAAATTGGCCGTAGTGTATGAGTGAGTGTGAATGCAAGAGTGTATGGGTGTTTCCCAGTACTGGGTTGCGACTGGAAGGGCATCCACTGCGTAAAACATGCTGGAATAGTTGGCAGTTCATTCCGCTGTGGTGACCCCTGATAAATAAGGGACTAAGCTGAAGGAAAATTAATGAATGAATATTACAACAAAGGTTGCTGCACTTAGTGCCATTTACAGCACTCAATTAATCTGTTCTGATTGTATTATGTTTGTACTTACAATGTACTTTTTCTGACCAAACTCTCCCATTGCCGTTATATCACTCATGATGACTTGCTTAAACAGACTGACTACATCTTCCAGTGTCCTGGTACACTATGACTGTCTTCACATCATCTAAACCCGTGTTGCACTTAGGAGACTCCTGCGCTCCGTCTAAATGCTTCTCTCCAGTGTGGTTTCTCATGTGAATTTTAAGGCTTTGTTTGACAGCGAAACCCTTTCCACACTCAGAGCAGATGAACGGTTTCTCTCCGGTGTGAATCCTGATGTGACTCTGAAGGTGTCCTTGCTGCATGAAACCCTTTCCGCACACCGAGCAGGAGAACGGTCTTTCTCCGGTGTGAATCCTCATGTGTCTCTCAAGGCCTGGTTTCTCTGGGAAACTCATTGCGCAGTAGGGACAGTTAAAAGGCTTCTCTCCAGTGTGAATCTTCATGTGTCTCTTTAGGGTGATATTCATCGTGAAACTCTTTCCACACTCGGAGCAGCTGAAAGGTTTCTCTCCGGTGTGGATTTTCATGTGATTCTGCAGGTGTCCTTGCTGCATGAAACTCTTTCCACACTCGGAGCAGATGAAATGCTTCTCTCCGGTGTGAGTTATTTTGTGTCTCGTGAGTCCTTGCTTGACTCGGAAACCCTTTCCACACTCGGAGCACGTGTAAGGCTTCTCTCCAGCGTGAACTCTTAAGTGACTTTTAAGCTGCCTTTGATGCACGAAACACTTTTCACACTGAGGGCAAGCGATAAAGCTGTTTTCATCGTGAACGCGCATGTGCCTCCTAAGGTTCCTGCTCTCCGTGAAACACTTCCCACACTGGCAGCAGATGAAAGGTTTCTCTCCGGTGTGAATTCCTGAGTGACTCTGAAGCTGGACTTGTTGCGCGAAACACTTCCCACACTGCGAGCAAGAGAACGGTTTCTCTCCAGTGTGAACAATCATGTGTCTCTTAAGGCTCCGGTTTACGGTGAACCTCCTTCCACACTCAGAACAGCTGAAAGGTTTCTCTCCGGAGTGAATCCGCATGTGAACGACAAGCTTTTGTTTCTCTTTGAAGCCCCTCCCACATTGAGAGCAGGCGAACGGGTTCTCTCCGGTGTGAATTCTGATGTGCCTCTCGAGGCAGTATTTCAGCGTGAAACTCCTCATGCAGTACGAGCATACGAAGGGCTTCTCGCCGGTGTGAGTCGTCATGTGAATTTGAAGTTGACTGTGTTGCTTGAAACTCTTTCCACACTGAAAGCAAACATAAGGTTTCTCTCCGGTATGAATTCGCATGTGGCTCTCGAGGGTACTTTTCAGTGTGAATCTCCTTTGACATTGAGAACAAGAAAAGGGTTTCTCTCCAGTGTGAATGCGCATGTGATATTTCAACTGTCCTTGTTGCGTGAACCGCTTTCCGCATTGAGAGCAAGTAAAAGGCTTCTCTCCGGTGTGAATTCTTGTGTGAATTACAAGTTGCCGTTGTTCCATAAAACCACTTCCACATTCGGAGCAAATGAAAGGTTTCACTCCACTGTGAACTCTCATGTGGTTCTCAAGATGTTGTTTCACCGTGTAACCCTTTGCGCATTGGGTGCAAGCGTATGGTTTCTCTCCGGTGTGAATGCTAATGTGTCTCTTAAGGCTCCGGCTTACTCTAAAGCTCTTTCCACACTGAGGGCATTTGAAAGGCTTCTCTCCGGTGTGAATCCTCATGTGAATTTTAAGCTTGTGTCTCTCCGCGAAACTCTTCCCACATTCAGAGCATGCATAAGACTTCTCTCCAGTGTGACTTTTTAAGTGTCTCTTGAGGCTCTGCTTGAATATGAAAGTCTTTCCGCACTGTGGACAGATATAAGGCTGCTCTCCGGAGTGAATTCTCAGATGAATATTAAGCTTTTGCTTTTCTATGAAGTTCATTCCACACTCGGAGCATGTAAACGGCTTCTCTCCCGTGTGAATTCGGATGTGTCTTTCAAGGCTTTGTTTTAATATGAAAGTCTTTCCACACTGAGGGCAGATAAAAGGCCTTTCTCCGGTATGAATTCGCATGTGACTCTCAAGAGTACCCTTCACTGAGAAACTCTTCCCACATTGAGAGCAGGAAAAGGGTTTCTCTGCAGTGTGAACTCTCATGTGTCCTTGTTGTGCAAAACGCTTTCCAAACTGAGGGCATATCCGAGGCTTCTCTCCTGTATGAACTCTCATGTGAAAGTAAAGATGCTGTTGTTTCGCATAACTCTTTCCACACTGAGCGCAAGTGAAAGGCCTCGGTCCAGTGTCTTCAGTGTAAATTCGTATGTGTTGCTTTGGTTTTGATTGTTGAATGAAAGGCATCCCGTTTTGATGGGAACTGACTGAATATTTTCCTGGTATCATTAGACCTAAAATCAACATTAAAGATCAAAACTCAATTCAAGACAACAAGGAACATATGTGCACCCTAAACAATGCAGTAGTCTACATGTGTTTGTTTCCTCATTACAAACATGGAAAATATCACCTTTAAGCAGGCATTATGCCTCTTCAGGGTTGTGCTGAATAAATGAATAATCTGTATTATAGCTGCACGATATTGGAAAAAAATGACATTGCGATGTTTTGTTTTTCTGCAATTATATATTGCGATGGGGCCTCACGGTGGCGCAGTGGGTGGCACGTTCGCCTCACAGCAAGAGGGTCGCTGGTTCGAGCCTCGGCTGGGTCAGTTGGCGTTTCTGTGTGGAGTTTGCATGTTCTCCCCGTGTTGGCGTGGGTTTCCTCCGGGTGCTCCGGTTTCCCCCACAAGTCCAAAGACATGCGGTATAGGTGAATTGGGTAAGCTAAAATTGTCCGTAGTGTATGTGTGTGAATGAGAGTGTGTGGATGTTTCCCAGTGATGGGCTGCAGCTGGAAGGGCATCCGCTGCGTAAAACATATGCTGGATAAGTTGGCGGTTCATTCCGCTGTGGTGACCCCGGATTAATAAAGGGACTAAGCCGAAATGAAATGAATGAATGAATATATTGCGATATGCAAATTAATTTTACAAGATGACTCTATTTGGAAAGAATTCCTAATGTTATATTGTATGGAATGGTTTGTAATTGGGTGCATCTGCATAAAATATACAAAATTATGCAAAAAAAGTAAACGAATTGAAGCACAGATGAAAACAACAGAACAAAGATAAAAACTAAATGAACAATACTGTATGGTTTTCGGTTGGACTTTACCAGTATTGAAGTATAGAAATTCAACAATCAAATGTAAAACAACACTGAATAGTCTTTATTCTATTGTATTAAATAATTAAAGACAATTAAACTTTATTAAAGCGGCTTTATTCATTTCTTGTGCCCAAATGGCTTAAATTCACTTGAAATCTTACAGTCACAGGCCTTAAAAAACACATCCAAGTCTTTCATATTATTAAATTAGACTTAATCCTTGCAACAATTCCACAAATCACATGTTCTGGACTGTTTTCTGGTTAATTATAATCCCAATTTGACATTGCAGATTCGGCGATGTGACTGTTGCAGATTTGCACATTGCAATATCGATGCTGAAATGATGTATTGTGCAGCCCTAATCTGTATATCCTACATTTTGCTGCATCTCACAGCATCGTCCGTTTTCAAAATTAGAGTCCCATACATAGTATGTTCAATACAGGCTTTAAAACAAAAGCTTATCATTGTTGTAATCTCAGTGGGAAATGTTGTGGCCAATCAGGTATATAAAGATGATCATTCTATGGCACCTTTAATATTAATGGAATATTTCTAGGTAAATGTGTTTTAATTTTATATTGTAGTGGTCTATTTGTTTTACATAATTAACGCACAAGCTCATTGGTTATAACACATGCAACCTTTTTATATGATCATGTAAAGTAACAAAATTGTTACATTTATATACAGTGCATCTAGATTCTAGAACAGGGGTGTCAAACGCACGGCCCGCAAATGGGTTTAGTCTGGCCCGCGAGATGATTCTGTAAAGTATAAAGATGAGCTGCAATTTTTCAATAAAACAAAACTGCTGTTCCAATTGTGTCCACTGGATGGCGCAATAGCAAACTATTAATTTCATCCAATCCAGAAGCCTGAATCAGCATCAGTTTGACAGCCTTCTCAGACAGAATGACCACATCTATGCCCTGCCATAAGGTGTTTAATATTACACATAGGCATTTGAGGTGTTCTCACAAGGAAACGTCACTATTTTACGTTTTGTCAGTTCAGTTGTATGAAAATGTACGATATAAAAAGGAGGCGTGGCACCCAACCACACCCCTAAACCCAACCATCATTGGTGGATAAGCAAATCTTACTAAACTGTAGGAATGAGATCGTACGAATTCATATGAATTAACCACTAATCAAAATGTTACGAATTGTCGTGAGATCGTGTTGTGCTCAGGCTCCAGCTTTATGATTTATGTTGATCGTATTAAAACAAAGAAAACAATCTGAAGTTGTTGTTTTTAAGTTATATAGATCATAATTTTACCGGTCCGGCCCACTTGGGGATAGATTTTCCCCTATGTGGCCCCTGAGCTAAAATGAGTTCGACACCCCTGAGCTAGAACATTGTTTTCAAGACTTTACTGCCATTTTACAAAAATATACATTTATTATTCTTTTAATTAAAATTATTGTAATGATGTGCAACTTTCACTGACCAGTTTTATATTCAGTGGGCATCTGCCATTAAGATCATACTTTGTCTATAGATATTTATAGATCCTTTACAGTTTGTCAAAATGCATAATATTAACCTGATTTAGCATTTTTATCCGTTTTTTCTTTATGTATGAAAACAATTACCAGACTTTAGTTAGTCAATCTTATCCTGCAAATTTGAGCTATTGTTGCCATCCTGAACATCTGGATTAATCATCCATCTCGCTTTTATGAGTGAATCATTTGCAGCATGTGGCATTTCATAACAATAAAAGCAATAAACACTATATTAACATATTAGCTTCATGGTAAATGCCAAATGAGCGTCTTACAGGGTCTTTTCCTCGTCTGCTGTTGTCCTGCTGACGGCTGGCAGGTTTTCGTCTCCACATCTGGTGTCTGTGTTGCCTGATTGTTGTCATTCTGCTCCATCTTCACCAGGAAATGTTCAGTGCGGCTTTGTTCAACAGTCTCCATCAGTCAGACTTCATTCACAATATTAAATACACATTCTACATCCACAATTATGTTAAACACTGATTTATTTGGCGTTCAAAACACTGCTTAAATAACCTCCGGGATGTTAGCGGATAGGAGCGCAACTCAAAGTGGCGAGGTCACGTGATTGTGAGCAACGAGGCGTCGTGACGTCATATTCTGGATTAGAATGTTCTGTCACTCCCGTCGCTCACCGCTAGTAGGCGTGGATCTGCTGACCCAGTGCCATTTTGGTAGTTTTAGAACACTCACAGGCTAGTTACTACTAATTAAGTGCACAAATTATAAACTAATGTTTATGATAAATCACATTTAATAAAATACATTTTTAAATTTGGATCCACATTGAAATTCTGCTGCTTTCAAACTTAAATGAATAGATTTTGAAGAATGCTTTAAATGTGTTCGTGTACCATACTTATAGTGAATATTGTCTTCTTGAGGAAAGGGATTAGTGAAAATACACTGATATAAAAATGGCAGTAATAATAGAAAGCAAATAACACTGCAATTTGATGGTGTTTTGGTATTATTGTATAACTGCTGCAGTGCTAATATTGCTATTGTAGGTAAATATCTCCTAATCAACATGATCATTAAAGTCAAATCACAAGTAACTTACATTTACACATATTTGAGAACTGGAATTTGAAATATTTTACATCATTATTTTGGTATTTTATATATAAAAGTAAAAAAAACAAAAATAGGGGGTTGACACAGTGGCTCAGTGGTTAGCACTGTCGCCTCACATCAAGAAGGTCGCTGGCTCGAATCCCGGCTGAGCCAGTTGGCATTTCTGTGTGGAGTTTGCATGTTCTCCCCATGTTGGCGTGGGTTTCCACATGAACATGCGCTATAGGTGAATTGAATAAACTAAATTGCCCGTAGTGTATGTGTGTGAATGAGAGTGTTTGGGTGTTTCCCAGTACTGGGTTGCAGCTGATAGGGCATCCGCTGTGTAAAACATGCTGGATAAGTTGGCGGTTCATTCCGCTGTGGCGATCCCTGATGAATAAAGGGACTAAGCCGAAGGAAAATGAACGTTTCTCTTGTTATCATACATTTTAAATAATACAGATATATATATATATATATATTATTTTTATTTATTTATTTTTTTAAGCACAGGAAATAGACACACAAAGGCAAGAATACTGAAATAATACTTTATTTAAGAATACTACCGTTTCTCTTCTTGCTCGTGACTATGAATGTAACGATTCGATCACGATATTTAACATCAGTATTTGACAATACATTATAACAAGCCAGTATCAACATCCACACTTGTTGTCGCTTTAAACCTACTTGCTACCTGTTCCAGTTTTGTGCATGAATACCATCTCATAGTACCTCCCTGTATATTATTAAGACACTGTCACTTTATCATATTTACAAGCTTTTTGCACTATATACTGTTCTGCACTATACTGTACCTTTTGCACTATATACTGTTTCGCATCTGCACAACTCTGGTTTGCTCCTTGCCATGTGCCCTTAAGTGTAATTGTATTGTTTATCATTTTATTTTCACTTATATTTTTAGCTTATATTATATGTGTAATTGTATTTATTGTCATTTCTTTTTAAAATTCTACTTTCTGTATTAATATTATTATTATTACTGTTAGGCACCTACAGTCTGAGAGTAATGCAGTTTCGATTCTCTGTATGTGCTGTACATGTGGTTGAATTGACATTAAATATGACTTTGACTTTGAAATCTAATTTAATCTTAGGATGGAAACATAGCGACTGTCTTCGCACCATCTAAGCATATGTTGCGCACAGGTCTGCACTCCTGCGCTCCGTCGAAATGCTTCTCTCCAGCGTGAATTCTCATGTGTCTCTCAAGGCTTTGTTTGACAGCGAAACCCTTTCCACACTCCGAGCAGATGAACGGTTTCTCTCCGGTGTGATTCCTGATGTGACTCTGAAGGTGTCCTTGTTGCATGAAACCCTTTCCGCACACCGTGCAGGAGAACGGTCTTTCTCCGGTGTGAATCCTCATGTGTCTCTTGAGGCCTTGTTTCTCTGTGAAGCTCATTGCGCAGCACGAGCATGTAAAAGGTTTCTCTCCAGTGTGAACAATCATGTGTCTCTTAAGGCTCTTGTTTACGGCGAACCTCCTTCCACACTCAGAACAGCTGAAAGGTTTCTCTCCGGAGTGAATCCGCATGTGAACGACAAGCTCTTGTTTATCTGGGAAGCCCCTCCCACATTGAGAGCAGGCGAACGGTTTCTCTCCGGTGTGAATTCGGATGTGCCTCTCGAGGCACTTTTTCAACGTGAAACTCTTCATGCAGTACGAGCATACGAAAGGCTTCATGCCACTATGAGTTTTCATGTGAGTTTGAAGTTGTCCTTGTTGCTTGAATCTCCTTCCACACTGAGAACAGCTGAACGGTTTCTCCCCAGTGTGAACTCTGATGTGGGTTTTAAGAGTACTCTTCCTTCTGAATCTCTTTTCACATTGAGGGCAAGCGAAAGGCTTCTCCTCTGTGAGAATTGGAAGTTGTTGTTGCATGAAACCATTTCCGGATTCAGTGTAAATGAAAGGCTTTTCTTCAGTGTGAGTTTTCATGTGATTCTCAAGATGTTGTTTCACCGTGTAACCCTTTGCGCATTGGGTGCAAGCGTATGGTTTCTCTCCGGTGTGAATGCTAATGTGTCTCTTAAGGCTTTGGCTTACTGAAAAACTCTTTTCACACTGAGGGCATGCAAAAGGCTTCTCTCCGGTGTGAATCCTCAAGTGAATCTTAAGCTTGTGTCTCTCAGCGAAGCTCTTCCCACATTCAGAGCAAGCATACGACGTCTCTACAGTGTGACCTTTTGAGTGCCTCTCAAGGCTTTGCTTGAATATGAAAGTGAAAGTCTGTTCAGTATATCCTGTGTAGCTTTGATGAGAAGTGACAGAATATTTCGTCAGACCTAAAACACCAAAGACAAAGTGACATATGTGCACCCTAAGGAATATATTGGAGGATGGGAGTTCAACAATCACACTTGTTAATAAACACAAACAACAGTATTCATGAGAACAACATCCAAGACAGGAACAGAAAAACCCCTCGATAAGAAACATGAGCTGACACAAATAAATTAGGGCTGTTTATCTACAAAGCAAACAAACTAAACAAGACACAGGTGAACATCATAGGTAAGTACAATGAGCGAGAGTGAACAATATTCACACAATGAACCCAACTCTGTTGCTTCCTACAAATGCTAATGAGGATTCCAGATTTAATATTAATTGAATATTTGAGGTGTTTAGGGGTCTATTTGTTTACAACAACAACTACCATTTCACCATTCACAAATGCAACCTTTTTATATGATCTTGTAAACTACCAAGCTATGCTAACATGCTAATCTTAGCCTAAAGAAAGTTGTTAGTACATTTTTAAAAGTTTAAACAATTCATATATACTTAACAAAAAAGAAATAAGCTTTTGTGCTGCTATTTTCTACAAACCTATTTTAAAAGTCTTCAATAATTATTATAATGACGTTTAAGTTAAAACGATGTTCAATTAAAACTAATTTTAATGATGTTCCAGGATCCCAGTTTCATGTAAACTCAATGGGCATCTGGCATTAACACAATATATTGTAGGGCAGCTCTTATTCCAAGACATTTAATGATCAGATATTTACTGATCCTTTGCCGTTTGTCAAAGCTAATTCTCCCGATTTTGTCCTTTTATCATTGTTTTTACCTTGTACGTGAAATCATGCCATGACATTTGGTTTAAATCTTAGTCAGCCAACTTTATCCTGCCAAATTTATAACTATTCTTGACATCTGAACATCTGGATTGATCATTTACCCCCCCCTTTAGACTAAACTAATTTGCTGTAAGTGTCATTTCATTATGATAAAAAGCAATAAACACTATATTAACATATTAGCTTCATGGTAAATGCCAAATGAGCGTCTTACAGGGTCTTTTCCTCGTCTGTTGTTGTCCTGCTGACGGCTGGCAGGTTTTCGTCTCCACATCTGGTGTCTGTGTTGCCTGATTGTTGTCATTCTGCTCCATCTTCACCAGGAAATGTTCAGTGCGGCTTTGTTCAACAGTCTCCATCAGTCAGACTTCATTCACAATATTAAATACACATTCTACATCCACAATTATGTTAAACACTTATTTCGTTGGCGTTCAAACACTGCATAAATAACCTTTAGTGTGTTAGCTGATAGGAGCGCATAGAAGTGGCGAGGTCACGTGATTGTGAGCAACGAGGCGTCATGACGTCATATGCTGGTTCAGAATGTTTGTGATTTCGATGGTTTACCGCTAGTGGCCGTAGATCGGCTAATCAAGAGTTATATTATTAGATGGGTACTTTTTTTAGCCTATGAATGAACCGGTGTGTGATTTCTAGATGAAAATAACGTACGTCAATAGACACAAACCGGAAACAGGCACAGCTAACGAACCAGAACGTACGACGAAATTCAAACTGTATCAATCTGTAACGCTCGACTCCCATTATACGAAGCATTTAGAGGTAAGTACAACTAGTTTTTACCATTCAAAGGTTAAATTTCACTTTAGTTTTGCAATGTTTTGTTCTATAAAGATGTAAAACTCCTCATACGTATTTGGTACGAACCTTATATTGGTTCATTTGCTCATTAGCCGACAGTTACAGTCTGACCAAAATGTATATAGAAAGATAACTTTAGCTGTCTAAATGACCTAGAAACAAAATTATTCATTCATTCATTTTCGGCTTAGTCCCTTTATTAATCTGGGGTCGCCACAGCGGAATGAACCGCCAATTTATCCAGCATGTTTTACGCAGCGGATGCCCTTCCAGCTGCAAAACATCACTGGGAAACATCCATACACACTCATTCACACTTATACAGTACGGACAATTTAGCTTACCCAATTCACCTATACCGCATGTCTTTGGACTTGTGGGGGAAACCAGAGCACCCGGAGGTAACCCACGCCAACATGGGGAGAACATGCAAACTCCACACAGAAATGC
The DNA here is from genome assembly GCA_903798125.1 of Danio choprae. NCBI lineage: Eukaryota > Metazoa > Chordata > Actinopteri > Cypriniformes > Danionidae > Danio > Danio choprae. The sequence continues at coordinate 3,809,150 of CAIGQW010053927.1, read as the reverse complement.
CAACTGACCCAGCCGGGGCTCGAACCAGCAACCTTCTTGCTGTGAGGTGATCGTGCTACCCACTGTGCCACCGTGACGCCTCGATAAGATCTTGAAGAATGTAAAACTTGAAATATACATTCAAAATAATTCAGCACATCAACAAGGCTGATGTAGGAAATTAAAGTGATAAGAAATGAGCAAAGTTTATTGAATAACCTTGTACTGGTCAAAGCTCTGAAGTCCTCTAATCAGAAACATGAAGATACAGTAATGGGACTGCTCTGCTTCACAGCGTCTAATTCTGAAGTCTTCTTAATGCAAGAATGTAAAGATGATGATAATATTCTTTCAGTTATTACAGTTCTGACATGAAACATGCCATAAATCAATATAAATCTGTATATAAGTTACAAGAAGTACCCAAAATATACAATATATGTGTAAATATATTTAAACAGGCAACAATGAATATTTGAGATTATGAATATGCATGCTGCAGTTAAACTTTAACAGCTAAAAGTCTGGTCAGTGACTACTGAACCACTAGTTGTGTTAAAATGTTTTATTTACAGCATGGATTGGCTGAAGACGAACATTTAAATAATTATATAAAAAAACCAGATTGTAAATTAGCAACCTGGCCAAATTGTCCCATTGGCATACAGTAAAATGCAAAATTATTCACCCTTCTCTGAAGTTTTAATTATTTTTCAACAAAGTTTAACAAAGCAAGGACATTTTAGACATTTGATTATTTTTTTTCTTTTAGTCTTACTGGAATAAAAGCAGTTTTTTAAATAGAAAATATATAAAACTAACAATATTGTTAGTATTTACCAAATTATCATGTATTCTATAGGCTATAGAAAAAAACACTGTTATCCAATGACTTGCCTAATTAAGCTAACTTTCCTAGTTAACCTAATTAACATAGTTAAGCCTTTAAATTGCACTTTAAGCTGAATACTAGTGTCTTGCAAAATAAAATATTATTTACTGTCATCATTCATTCATTCATTCATTTTCTTTTCGGCTTAGTCCCTTTATTAATCTGGGGTCACCACAGCGGAATGAACCACCAACTTATACAGCATATGTTTTACGCAGTGGATGCCCTTCCAGCTGCAACCCATCCCTGGGAAACATCCATACACACCCATTCACACTCATACATTAGGGACAATTTAGCTTACCCAATTTCCCTATAGCGCATGTCTTTGGACTTGGGGAAACCGGAGCTCCCGGAGGAAACCTCCACCAACACAGGGAGAACATGCAAACTACACACAGAAATGCCAACTGACACAGCCGAGGCTCGAACCAGCGACCTTCTTGCTGTGAGGCGGTCGTGCTACCCACTGCGCCACTGTGAGGCCCTACTGTCATGACAAATAGAAATTAGCTATTAAAACTATTATGTTTCAAAAACTGGGCTAATCATTTTGTCCTCAACTATAGATCTTTCACGGTCTTCATATTATATTAACACCGTGACTACATCTTTCTCCTCTGATTGATGTTGGATGTCTGATGAATTGTCTGCAGTCTCGTCATTTGGAGCTTCTTCAGGTTGGTCCAAAGTCGTCTTCTGTTCAGTGTGAATTCTCATGTGACGGTTCAGTTGTCCATGTTGCGTGAATCTCTTTCCGCACTGCGCGCAAGTATAAGGCCTCTCTCCGGTGTGAACTCGCATGTGAACATAAAGGTTTTGCTTCACCGTGAAACTCCGTCCACAATGGGAGCAGCTGAAACACTTGTCTCCAGTGTGAACCCTCATGTGCGTCTCTAGGCTTTGTCTCAACGTATAACTCTTTCCACACTCGCTGCAGGAGAACGGTTTCTCTCCGGTGTGAAGGCTCATGTGACTCTCGAGGCTTTGTTTCACCGTGAATCTCTTTCCGCATTGAGAGCAGATGTACGGTTTAGTTCTGTTGTGAACTCTCATGTGACTTTTAAGGCTCTGCTTCATGGTGAAACTCTTTGTGCACTTGGAGCAGGAGAACGGTTTTTCTCCGGTGTGGATTCGTACGTGTCTTTCGAGGTGGTTCCTCAAGGCGTAACTGTTTCCACACTGAGGGCAGATGTAAGGCTTCTCTCCGGTGTGATTCCTCATGTGGTATTCAAGCTTATGTTTCACCGTGAAAGTCTTGTCACACATTGAACACGTAAACGGCCGTTCTCCAGTGTGAATAGTCATGTGACTCTCGAGGCTTTGCTTCACTGTGAATCTCTTTCCACACTGAGGACAGGAAAAAGGCTTCACTCCCGTGTGAACTCTCATGTGACTCTCAAGGTTTTGTTTGACGGCGAAACCCTTTCCACACTCGGCACACGCAAACGGTTTCTCTCCGGTGTGGATCCTGATGTGACTCTCGAGGCTTTGTTTCACCGAGAAACTCTTTCCGCACTGACGGCAAACGTATGGTTTTTCTCCGACGTGAATCAACATGTGGCGTTTCAGACTTTGCTGGTGGGTGAAGCTAATTTCACACAGCGAGCAGTTAAAAGGCTTCTCTTCGATGTGAACGCTCATGTGACTTTTAAGACATTGTTTTGCTGTGAAACCCTTTCCGCACTGAGGACATGTAAACGGTTTCTCTCCGGTGTGAACTCTCATGTGGCTCTCGAGGCTTTGCTTCACTTTGTAGCGTTTTCCACATTGGGTGCAGCTGAAAGGTTTCTCGCCGGTGTGAGTTCTCACGTGACGTTTAAGATATCCTAGTTGGGAGAAGATCATGCCGCACTCGGGGCAGGTGAACGGTTTCTCTCCTGTGTGAATTCTCATGTGACTTTTGAGGCTTTGTTTTGACGTAACGCTCTTGTCGCATTGAGGGCATGTAAAGGGTTTCTCTCCGGTGTGAATCCGCATGTGTGTTTTAATCTGACCCTGCTGCGTGAAACCCTTTCCGCATTGAGGACAGCTGAAGGGCTTTTCTCCGGTGTGAATTCTAATATGAGTCTCCAGCTTTTGTTTGGCGGTAAAACTCTTTCCACACTCGGGGCAGATGAATGGCTTCTCTTCGGTGTGAATTCTCATTGTCTTTTCGATGCTTCCTTGCCCAAAGTTATGCATCCCACTTTGACGGCATGTGACGGAACCTTCCGTCAATTCATTCTGATCTAAAATCAACATGAAAAGATCAATGTCAAAAATCAATTCAAGATTCCTACTATAAGTTGACATTCACTTCAAGAGTTTACACTTACAGATGATTGACAATAATTTAGGCGTATTTGGTGTGCTGTCCAGGGAGAGGGCTCTATAACTCTAACTTGTGTTATTCCTCTTGTCAGAAAAGAGAGTGAGGTTCGAGTGCAGTGTGTAGCTGGGGCTCAATGCTACCCCCTTTCATTCATTCATTTTCTTTTCGGCTTAGTCCCTTTATTAATCTGGGGTCGCCACAGTGGAATGAACCGCCAACTTATCCAGCATATGTTTTACGCAGCGGATGCCCTTCCAGCTGCAACCCATATTTGGGAAATATCCACACACACTCATTCACACACATACACTACGGACAATTTAGCTTACCCAATTCACCTGTACCGCATGTCTTTGGACTTGCGGGGGAAACCAGAGCACCCGGAGGAAACCCACGCGAACACGGGTAGAACATGCAAACTCCACACAGAAATGCCAACTGACACAGCCGAGGCTCGAACCAGCGACCTTCTTGCTGTGAGGCGATCGTGCTACTCACTGCGCCACCGTGCAGCCCCTGCTAGCCCCTAAGTAAATTAATTTAAAAGTGTGGAGATGGGGTGTTGGAGGGATGCTGAAGTTCAAGAGAGAGATGATGGGGTAGGACATATCTGATTATTTATAGGGGTTTGTTCTACTGCTTATTGGATAATTATATGATTGTCAATGATGAATTAGTCTTGTCAATGATATGCTTATGCTCCTCTCAAAATCAGTTTATAAAACTTCACTCAGAGAAGATTAATGTCTGACTTCACTGCTGCTAAAAGAAACTGTTTCACAGCAATAGTTTACACCTGACATGGATCTATTATATAAGCTACTTATATAATAATGGATCTATATAAGCTACTTATAT
>CAIGQW010053927.1:3753879-3773238 GCA_903798125.1 Danio choprae | reverse complement strand
AAACGTGGAATGAGACGTACCCGGAGAAGTGTATTTGTTTCTCAAAAGTATAGACAGCGCCCTCTAGTGGATTTGCCATTTGAAATATGCAATGAAACCTACCCGGAGCAAAGTATTTTACATTTCGCAAAAAATAAAGGCTGAGGCATGTATTTCTAATGAGTCAGGGACTGTGTTGATTGCCATGAGGCATTTTAATTGTGACAGTTATGTTTATGGCAGATTTATGACAAGATTTGTTGTCTTGGTAATGCCTAGTTGTTATGACAAAGACGAAAAAAAACGGTGTGATGTATTTGATTGTCAAGTTGTCATAACAAACAATGCCATCTTTGCATTTTAAAATACTGAGCAAAGGACACTTAATGACAGTTGTTATAAGCATGCATAAAATCTCATTCACATTCATGGCAAGCTTTCATGACAGTCTTATCAACCAACACCCCACCTAAAGTGTTACCGAAAAGTTTTTATAACTGAATGCACATGTTATGGTAACGTTTTTATAACCTAAAATTGTTGGCTGGGTAAATGCATTAAAAACAGCATAAGACGTCTCTAGGCAGAAATTTCCTCATCACAGTCACGATGTTGCTCATTTTGCCGAATGATTTATTCTGTCCTTCATTGTCATCGATTTGGGCATTGATTGTGTTGTGTTTGATTCGCAGCGTTGATAGAGATGAAGATGCTGTCTGCGTGCGCTCTGCTTCTGCTGGCGTTTGCTGTGACTCATGGACGGATTGTGAGTAAATGTGAGCTGAAGGAGCAGCTGGAGGCGGCGCGGGCTCACGCTATTGGAGACGAAATGACTGTGGACCAACTTATCGCCAGTCGTGAGTAACTCTTACTGCTCTGAAAATGTCAGGAAATCTCTCGACAGGCGAATAGTGGTGATTTCACATGAATTTGGACTTTTAATTCATGTGTTTTTGTGCAGCGTGTAGGTTTAGGACTGGACATTCATGCTTTTAAAAGACGAATGTGTCTCTGTGATTCATATGGCACAACATGAAATCACCACCTCATACATATTCACAAAAATCACACAGCAAAAAGACGAGTGTTAAATTAACTCTCACAGAGTTGATTTCAACACTCTTTATGAGTTTAGATAGCTCCACACTTTCTGGAGTTAAATGAACATTATACAAATACATAAAAATATAACACTAAAGGTAGAGGTGTTGTTTTTTGACTCCCAAAAAGTGTTAAAACAACTGTTTCACATATATCATAATTGAATAAATATAATAGCTTAAAATGTACTTACCGCCAAAAACTACACCGTGCTGTTAACCATTTCTCTCAGAGACAGACTAAGTTGAAGTGTGTGGGGGGCTGAGTGCTCGGGCGGAGTATCATCATAACTCCTCATAGGAGTTAAAGCAACTCTGATAATCAACTCTTTTAAATGACTCCAACACTTGACACGATTCTACATTATATGTGTTCAAATTACATTTTGAGAGTTGAAATTAACTCAGAAAGATTTAACATCCAAATTTCAACCCCCCAGTTTTTGAAGTAACTAAACAATGCGAATTATCATAAGAGTGGAATCTTATAAAAGCGGGACTATGCACAAATGATTAGCTCATTTTATCTAATGCAACAGGCACAAAATATAACCAGTCATGCTTTTAATAATGAGCGAATATAAGCACTTCTTTACTGCATCATGCATGATTCATCAATGTGAAGTGCAAAAAATGCATATGCAATAAGGTCAACTGCAAACATGATGCTTTTTTATTGCAAATGTTCCTTTGTGTGTTTTTAGTCAACCTGCACAGTAGCTTCCCATATTAAAAATACTGTAGTGATTTTTAGTAATTACTACAGTGTTTAACTATACTATAGTTAGGTGTATTATACTCTATATATTATAGTATTTACAACACTTTGTTAATGAACACTCCAGCATAGTGTATATTACCTATAGTAAGCTGATAGACTGTAATAAATACTGTAAAATACTGTAAACTGTGGTGTATTGTAGTATAAAGTACCCTATAGTTGCACTTGGGTCATTTGTATATACTACTGTAGTTGTTGTGTTACCAGAGTTGGGTGTAACGCGTCCCACAGTAACACGTTACTGTAATCTAATGACATTTTTGAGGAATGCAGTAATGTAACGCATTACATTTTAAACTTGTGTATGTGATTACAGTTACTAAACTAAATAATTGCGTTTCTTACCTTACAAATATAGTTTTTGGGAGAAAAAAAGCTTCTTTTAAATCACGTTTTCCTCTGTAGCGTCAGTTAATAAGCATACACTTGTACATTGCTGGAGAACGCGAGCTGAAATAGCTGCTGTCGAGAGCGGCTGCTTCTTCAAGTGGAAATACAGACATTACTTTGATTTCATTGAGCGTAAAAACAAAAATATTGCTGTGAAATGCAGTCTAAAGAACTTTCCGCGGCTTTAAACTCGACCAGCAACTTGTTCAGCACTTGAACAGAAAACCTTCTACGACAATACTCGTCACTAAGGAGGACAGCGGCGCCCAAAAACACGGCGGTCCAACTCTAAATTGGCTAAATTGAGTTTTTGTGCAGCATAGGGAGTGAAGGTATCTTCTGAATTTTAAGGGGGAAACGTAGCTGCTTTTGGGGCCATTCACAAAACACATCACATTGGGCCATTCACATCACATATTGAAAGTGCATATTGCGAGCGTATATTGGGCACACTCACATTTCCCAGGCGCATCCAGTTGAAAACCACGAGTCACGTGACAAGAACTGACCGATCAGCTTCATACTTTGGAATATACACATTTAGGTAGACTAATTACCTCAGACAAACACAGAACACCCAAACACTGCAGTGCTTTTTCATACTATGGATGTCAGTGGTTACAGGTGTCCAGTTTTCCTCTAAATTTCTTATTTTGTGTAAATAAACCGGTTTGGAAAAAGTGAATGATGAGAGATTTTTAAGTTTTGGCCGAACTCTTTAAGTCTTTTGAATATGTCGAGCTGCTGTGATCAACCCATTGTAATGTTTCTCAGTGAATATTAAATTAATAAAAGAGCTGCAGTTCATTTAGTATTTTTATAGATATATTTTCATTCATTCATTTTCTTTTCGGCTTAGTCCCTTTATTAATCTGGGGCCGCCACAGCAGAATGAACCACCAACTTATCCAGCATATGTTTTACGCAGCGGATGCCCTTCCAGCTGCAACCCATCACTGGAAAACATCCACACACACACACTACGGACAATTTAGCTTACCCAATTCACCTATAGCGCATGTCTTTGAACTTGTGGGGGAAACCGGAGCACCCGGAGGAAACCCCCGTGAACATGGAGAGAACATGCAAACTCCACACAGAAATGCCAACTGACCCAGCCGAGGCTCGAACCAGCGACCTTCTTGCTGTGAGGCGATTGTGCTACCCACTGCGCCACCTAGGTATATTTTATATGTTTTAAAAGTAACTTCAAAGTAAAGTAATTAGTAATCTGATTACTTTTTACATTAGGTAATTAGTAATGTAATCAGATTACAATTTTCCAGTAGTAATCAGTCATTTGTAATCGATTACTTTTTAAAGTAACTTACCCAACACTGTTACCATTGCAACTATTTAATTACCACAACAGATTAATTCAAGTACTTCTTTATATGGTTCAAAAACACTATAGAGTTTACTATAAATTACTATGGTATTTTTTCATGTGGGTTTTATCCAAAAAGAGGATTTGTGCTTGAACTAGCTAAGCAAAAGGCAGAAGTTTGAGTAAAAGTTCACTAAAAACCCTGCTTTCATCAGTAACTCATTCATGATCCCGCTTCCAAACTTGTTTCCTCGATCTTCTTTCAGTTGTTTGCAATGTGAAAAACACTTCGGGATTCAACACCAGCCTCGTCACCAGCATCCAGATCCACCAAGATGACATCATCAAACCTCCATTCACAATTCCTCACAAACCAAACCAGACGACACCACCGGCAAAAGAGGAGGATGAGGAGATCATGGAAGATGAACACATCATCCCCGTTCATCCACCAAGTCATCCCAAGGGAAGAAGAAGTAGGAGATCAGTCCGTGAAGTGGAGAGTGTTGAGAACCAGGGAGCAAAAGAGATCTTCTCCATGTGGCGTCAAGCTCTCCTCCCTAAACAGATCCCGGAGGACTCTTTCGGAAGCGGAGCACAGGCCATATCTGAGGAGGAGAGCTCTGGAGATTCTTCTTCTTCAGAGCAGCGTGGTGATGCTGTCTTATGGAGACGGTTGGGAATCTTCCAGCTGAGTGATCGTGTGGCTTGTGGCTCCGGATCGGAGGCTTCGTTCAACCTTTGTGGTCTGGAGTGCAGCGGTGAGTGGAGAATGACATATTAAAGGTCCCGTGAAGTCCTCTGCAATGTGCATTTTTTTATTCGATGTCTGAGGTAATCTCCACTCAAACATGACGAGAGGGCGGGACATAGAGTAGCTCCGCCTCTTTAAAAAAAACAGCCAATAGCATTTTGTTTTTATCACAGCATCAAATGTGAAGCATCAAGGGGGCGGGGCATGTCAGACACTAGAGAGCATTTGATGGGTCAGAACATTTGATAAGAAACTGAAGTATCATATGTTCATATGTTTCTTTTGGGGTCTTAATGAAAAGTCTGTGTCTTCATTCATTCATTTTCTTTTCGGCTTAGTCTCTTTATTAATCTGGGGTCGCCACAGCGGAATGAACCGCCAACTTATCCAGCATATGTTTTACGCAACGGATGCCCTTCCAGCCGCAACCCATCACTGGAAAACATCCATACTCACCCATTCACACACATACACTACGGACAATTTAGCTTACCCAATTCACCTATAGCGCATGTCTTTGGACTGTGGGGGAAAACGGAGCACCCGGAGGAAACCCCCCCGAACACTGGGAGAACATGCAAACTCCACACAGAAATGCCAACTGGCCCAGCCGAGGCTCGAACCAGCGACCTTCTTGCTGTGAGGCGAACGTGCTATCCACTGTGCCACCGCGTCGAGTCTGTATCATACTTTGGTTAAATGTTTCAATGGTAGTGTAAATAAACAATAATCTCTGTTTTATTACTCATTTATTCTTTTGTGTTCAACACAAGACTCATGTCACATGTGCAACAATGTCTGGGAAAATTGAGTAAAAGTACAATTTTTGAGACGGCACGATGGCTCAGTGGTTAGCATTGTCGCCTCACAGTAAGAAGGTCGCTGGTTCGAGTCCCAGCTGGGCCAGTTGTCCTTTCTGTGTGGAGTTTCCCCCGGGTGCTCCGATTTCCCCCACAGTCCAAACACATGCGCTTTTTGGTTGATTTTGATGAACTAAATTGGCCGTAGTGTATGAGTGTGTGTGAATGTGTGTGTATGGATGTTTCCCAGTGCTGGGTTGCAGCTGGAAGGGCATCCGCTGGAATAGTTGGCGGTTCATTCCGCTGTGGAATAAATAAGGGAAAAAGCCGAGGGAAAATGAGTGAAAGAATGTAAAATTTTTGAACGAACGAACTCATCTTACCTTCCTTTTAACCTCGAAAGCTCTCCTTGATGATGACATCACTGATGACATCACTTGCCTGAAGACTTTGTTGGGAAGCCACGACAAGTTGTAAGTTCCAGATCCACAATGCAACACAAATGCACACAGTATTTTTCAATTGCAGATTCAACCGTATTTCCTCTTCTTTCCAGTAACGGCTTCACTCCGCTCTCTAATCGGTGAGCATCATGACGAGTGTTTCTGTGCTTGACCTCCTGCTCTGAGCTCCATTACATGTGTATTTATGTGCTTCAGGTTGGAAATGCTGTCGCTGCAGATGTGTCGCTCTGTCGTCGCTTCAAAGTATTTCGCTGAGTGTCCAAAGCGGATGAAGATGATTGTCCATTGAGAGGCTGGATCGACACTCGACCGTGGAGCTGTTTTCAATGACATCTCTCACACTTAAAGACCCCGTTAAGGCAAAATTGCACCTTTGCTTCATGTATGTCAGCTTTGGGATCATTTACATGCTAATTCACCCTTCGAAATAATGACTAAATTAGGTTTTATGCTGCCAGATCCGTCATTGACCTGTAGAAGGTTAAGCAGGTGTATTCAGTAAAATGCAATACAATTACCTACTGATAATATCAAATTAATATACCTTTGAAGACATAATTATCAGCTCTCCTGTGAATTTTTTTATTCTTTTTTCAAATAAGTGATGTTTAACAGAGTACTATATTTAATATATATAAAAATACTATATTTCTTCTGGAGTATTATTATCATAAGTATTATTAAAATATTAATAGCCCCCTTATTTTTCCCCGATTGGCTACAGAACAAACCACTGTTGTCCAATGACTTACTTAGTTAACCAAATTAAATGAACCTAGTTAAGCCTTTAAATTGCACTAGTATTTCGCAAAATAACTAGTAAAATAGATTTAAAAATGAGCTATTACACTTTTTCTGTTCACAAATGTGTTAAAAAGCTTCTCTCTGTTAAACTTTACTTTGGAAATATTAAAAAAAATTATTCAAATGTGTAATTTTGTGTTCAACTGTATATAAAGCAATTTTAATCCCTGACTATAAGTAGTTTTTACATCATTATGGCCAGCGTTGGGGGTAATAATATTACTCTATTGGGAGTTACGTAATAATTGTAATAGACTAATAATTGATTAGACTAATCACATTAGACTAATTAGACTAGACTAATCACACACAAGGGATGAACACAGGTGGAACAGATTGACATTGACAGTGGCGGGAAGAGAACAAAGAAAGCACATGATGAAAACAAATGACGACACGGACGAACACTGACAATAATATTACTTTTCTAAGTAACGAGTAAAGTAATGCATTACTTAAGTAGTAATAATTTAATAATAATATTAATAAGTAATAATATTTGAGTTACTGTTGTTGAAAATGTAACGCGAGTTACTTTCAGTTTAATTAATGAGCTTTTAAAAAATTAATTGCTGAATTAAAATGAAAGTAGCCACAATGAATCACGCAGTCAATGAGAGAATGTGTTCATTATTTTGAATGAGAAGAAAAAAGGGGATTATAGGGATTTTACTTAAGACAAATAGTACAAAAGTAGCAAACACATTGCTTTAAACTTTCAATAATCTGTATATACGGCATGTAGAGCTCTGGGGTCAGGAAGTGCTCAGATAATATTCATTCATTCATTCATTTTCTTTTCGTCTTAGTCTCTTTATTAATCTGGGGTCACCACAGCGGAATGAACCGCCAACTTATCCATATGTTTTACGCAGTGGATGCCCTTCCAGCTGCAACCCATCACTGGGAAACACCCATACACACTCATTCACACACATACACTACGGACAATTTAGCTTACCCAATTCACCTATACCGCATGTCTTTGGAAAACCAGAGCACCCAGAGGAAACCTTAGTAAGAAGAAGAGACTTCTTTCACAAATATATATAAAAATGTACCTTATATGCTGTAAAATGTGTTTAGTTGACTTTACCTTAAAACAAATGAGTTGCTTTAAAATATTAAGTAAATGAACTATCCGCATAACTATGCAAATTAAGTCAACTCAACAATTACAAGTTACAATGGGTTCATTTACTTATTAATAAAGCAACTACTCGCTGTTTACAGTCTAATACATGTGTGTGGACTCCAGATGAAGGATGTTACTGATTATAGTGTTGTGTGATGTTTTGTAAAGTCACTGTGCATCTGCTGTAGAGCTTATATTTAACAGTCCGCAACTGTCTTTGATTTTACTGTCACTAAAATTAATGTCAAAACAAACCTGCGGGACTCGGGTTGCTCTTTTTCAAAATCTCCCATATGTTTGTAAAGAACTGAAGGAAGAAGAAGAGTTTGTTGTCCATGTCCGTAATTGTGTCTGAAACAGATCTGGGTTGACGGTGGACTTCAATCATTTGACCCACGATGCCTTCAAATAAATTCATTCCCCGCGAGCGCCATAATGACCCCGCAATTTCTCCTCGGCGGTGTTTGGAGTGGACCGGCTGGATGTGACCGCTCGTTCTCGGGTCACTCCACAAAGGTATTGGGCCGTAATGAGAAGGAGGCTCGGAAAAAAACCTTTACACCATAAGGAATCCATTGAAAAGCATTGAAATGGAAAATACTAAACGGGAGGTTAATAATTCAGGATTGTTCCTGGGAGGCTAGGATGGAAGCCAGTTTTAAATCAGTGGCGTAAGATTTGCTTTATTTTTAAAAGTATTTCTGCCTTGGTTAATATTTCAAACAGGCAATTTGGGGGAAATAACCAAATGCCTCTAGAATGAAATGCAAATACATTTATTTCTTTGGTGAGAGTCAGCATGCGGGCTCAGTCGGACTAATCTATTTTCACAGCATTTGAACACATTTTAATCCATGCATACTTTCAGGAATTAGGGATATTAATGCATATTGTATATTCTTTTAACGTATAAAGTATAACATATATTATGATATATATATATATATATATAGCATTTAAGGAATAGTTTTTATCATATTTTTAGTTCCTCAATCAAACCTAGCATGTTAGCGGCATACGGTGCTATTTGAGTGACAGGTGAGCACAATAATTATAATGAAAAAAATACATTATTATTACTATGTATCTGTCTGTATAATATATTTATTGAATTATGAATTAATAAACAGTTACCAAAATAGTATTTTTAATTATAACAATGCTAGATCCAATGACAAATATTATTACAAAATTTTCTTTTCGGCTTAGTCCCTTTATTAATCTGGGGTCGCCACAGCGGAATGAACCGCCAACTTATCCAGCATATGTTTTACGCAGCGGATGCCCTTCCAGCTGCAACCCATCACTGGGAAACACACATACACTTCCATTCACACACATACACTACGGACAATTTAGCTTACCCAATTCACCTGTACTGCATGTATTTGGACCGGAGCACCCGGAGGAAACCCACGCCAACACGGGGAGAACATGCAAACTCCACACAGAAATGCCAACTGACCCAGCCGGGGCTCGAACCGGTGACCTTCTTGCTGTGAGGCGAGAGCGCTACCCACTGTGCCACCGTGCTGCCCTAAACTGAACTCATTCAAAAACAAAAATGAGAAACGTTTGATATTTTTTGGTTGTATAAAAGTGGCAGGTATTTGAGACGAGCTTAAAAGGTTTGACATTTGAGAAGCGGCGGGGGTGAGCCGTCATATTCACAGCCCTGCCGGCGAAACAAGCTCACGGCAATGAAGACGATGATAAACTCATTTAAAAACAGGCTAAAAAAAGACACCACAGCAGCCGCTGAAACCAAACAACACCTTGTGAGATCAAACACAAAGTTAAAAACATGTTGGGTAAAATAATGGACGCTAATGCTACACGGCAAAATAAATCAGTGTACATTTAACTCAATTTGAGTTGAACTTAACTCTCCTTGGGTGTACATATGACTCCCTCCATTTTGGAGTTAAAATAACACTTTGTAAAGTGTGAAATGTGTACGTTACTCACAGAGTTCATTTTAACACAGTAAGAGTTTATTCCTACATCAAACTGGAGTGTGTGTTACCCTTCAAAGTGTTAATATATGACCTTTTTTCCTATATTATCAATTGGTGTGTGTGTGACAGATAACAGTGATCAAATATGTTGAAAATAGTTTTAATTTATTGTTATTTAATTTAATCTATTATTTAATTAATTTAATTAATTTAATTTATTTTTATTAATCTTTTCAGAAATAATTTCTTAAATAATTATTTTAATTATTTAATTATTTAATGTGGGCTCATTTAATTATTTAATGTGGGCCTCACGGTGGTGCAGTGGGTAGCACGTTCGCCTCACAGCAAGAAGGTCGCTGGTTCGAGCCTCGGCTGGGTCAGTTGGCATTTCTGTGTGGAGTTTGCATGTTTTCCCTGTGTTCGCGTGGGTTTCCTCCGGGTGCTCCGGTTTCCCCCACAATCCAAAAACATGGTATAGGTGAATTGGGTAAGCTAAATTGTCCGTAGTGTATGTGTGTGAATGAGTGTGTATGGATGTTTCCCAGTGATGGGTTGCAGCTGGAAGGGCATCCGCTGCGTAAAACATACGCTGGATAAGTTGGCGGTTCATTCCGCTGTGGCGACCCCAGAATAATAAAGGGAATAAGCCGAAAAGAAAATGAATGAATTATTTAATGTCTTTAATTATTAATAAATTCTTTAAAAGTTTAAAGGTTTTTTTTGTTCTTTAAAAAACTTTAGAAAATCTGTTTCCACCAAAGTGCATGAAAATAAAACCATTAACAGCCGCACAATATACAGTAGACCATTAATGGTTTAAACACTCATTGTTTTGTAACTCATAGAAACCTCATAAAACTCATTGATTAAAATGTACTCGGGTTTTAACACTGGACAACACCAAAGGAAATCACACTGTATACTTAACACTGGCATTTGTGCTGTGTACACACATATTTCATTATTTCTAAAAACAATTTCTTGGGAAAAGGTGATGGCTAAATGTGCAAGTAATAATATGTGTCACACTCAAACCCAAAAGTGACCGGACTGTAATTATTATAGACTTATATGGAGTTTTCTGCAAAGAAATATAGGCTATCGCTGGATTTCTTCTGCATCAGCGTGAACATTTGCTTAAAATTGATATTCAGTGAAGTTTTTCCAAACAAGCTAACAGTGATAATAACAAATGAAAACAATACATTTCAAAAGTAAGACAAGACAAAAGATCATACAAATATTACACAAAAGTAATAGCAATGTTTCAGAAGTCCAAAGAAGAAACAAACAGGAAACTAACATACTAAATTTGGACTTTTTAAATAACCTGTAAAAGCCAATAGTGATTAATAGTAAAATATTAGCACGTTTGATATTAAAAATGTATGTTATCATTTTTATGTAGTAAATCTGATCCTCCTTAGTAGGCTAATATATACTGAAAGTTTCATGAAGCCCATTTTTATGCGATTACCGAATGTTTTATTCTTTCTTTAAGGCTTATCTATTTCAGTGATGTTTTATAAAGGTCACAAATGAGTCATCATTATTTTCCCTGCTTTGCTGTGTGATATTTTCTGTAATTAATTGCTTGTGTTTATTTAGGTTGTAGTAACTCTATGTTGCACGGGTTCACGCACGCGCATTTGCGTGCACGAGCTATCGCGCACTTTCTAAGAAGGAAAGAGGGCCTGTTTTGGATCTGCCGATGGGGAAACTTGCAACGCTCTCACCAATTCATTCTCCATTTATTTATCCCCTGCTTCAGGTATACTTCAAATTATTTTCTCATAGTCTTTGTAGAACACCGTTTTACACGAGGTGTGAAATGTTAGTGTAGTTATTTTAAGAGTTGAGTGCCAAAATTGACGGTTATGAATGGATCGCGATTAGCACGCTAGTCGTTATGAACACGAATGAATGGAAATATGACAAATACAACCATGTCATGCGAGTTATTAACTTTTAACGTCTGTATATGGTATTTATGGTGGTGTAAACGTATATTTAACAAATTGAGCTCCACATATATCAGTTGACATGAGCAGTTGTACGTTTCTTATGTCTATTTTACCGCAATACTGAATGGGAAACTACGTCACGGTGAATTGCGTTCCGCCATGTTTTTCGACACAATGCAAATCGTCACAGAATACGCTGACCTTTTAATAGTAATATCTTTAGAAAAACATCTTACTAACACTCAGAATAAAACGGACTAACATGTAGATACCTTTATTATACCTTCTTTGTGTGTCTGCAAAGCTCAAAATATGCATTATATAATGTTTCCAGTAAGTGACAGGATTACTGGATCCTGTTACCAGACATTCTACCAGAAACATTATTCATTCATTCATTTTCTTTTCGGCTTAGTCCCTTTATTAATCTGGGGTCGCCACAGCGGAATGAACCGCCAACTTATCCAGCATATGTTTTACGCAGTTTTTCTTCCAGCTGCAACCCATCACTGGGAAACATCCACACACACTCATTCACACACATACACTATGGACAATTTAGCTTACCCAATTCACCTATACGCATGTCTTTGGACTTGTGGGGTAAACCGGAGCACCCGGAGACAACCCACGCCAACACGGGGAGAACATGCAAACTCCACACAGAAATGCTAACTGGCCCAGCCGAGGCTCAAACCAGCGACCTTCTTGCTGCAAGGCGATCGTGCTACCCACTGCACCACCGTGAGGCCCGCAGCAATATATATGAGCCATATTCACTGAGAAATGGATAAAAATATTCATTTCCAAATTGGGGTGTACTCGTATATGCTGAGCTCTGTATATAGTCATTACAATTCACTCTCTGCCCACCTCTAACTGCATGAACAACCATCTTAATTCTTGTTTTTCCATCTCAGATAACAGCTATTCAGCAGTTAGTGGGATTTACCAATTAGACCAGAGCGCTGTCCCTTCAGGCCTCGCTGATTAACATTCCAGCGTACAGAGCTGAAGATCATTTTTTGCATATTTATGCACAACATCGCAATATGTAACACTTCGCCTGCCAAATAGAGGGTCTCCATCACGCCTTTCCCACCCAGAGCACGTCGAAGACGATAAAATCATCATCATCATCGGTGTGTGATGGGGGCCATTATCATCCGATGTGTGACTGAAATAAATGGAGATTGACTTAACTGCAGTCGCTCAGAGGCATTAACGTCTGACGGGTGTCTTTAGCTCAGTGAACATTGAGTCTTACACCTCATAATTTAAGTTGAGAAGCAATAACAATCCCTATGTGTCCCTCCACATTAGATCACAGTGTGACTTTTTGTTTATTATTGTACATTATGCATGATATTGGATTATATATCTAAACAGTGACTCCACAGTTTTGCAAGACTAATGGTTCTTGAGATGACAAACTGGACAAGATTTTTGTGTATTTTCATAACAAAACACGAGAGCTGAAGCAAGTTTTGATAAAAGTCATCACAAAATCAATCGTTTTAGGCCACACATGTAAGAAAGCTTCTTACAAACTGTGTGGAGTGACCAATGGTGCCATGTGTAAGCACTTTAATCTATTAAGTATTTTTTTTTTTTCGTATTTCTGGACACTCTAAAGCAGGGGTCACCAAACTTGTTCCTGGAGGGCCGGTGTCCTGCAGATTTTAGCTCCAACCCTAATCAAACACACCTGAACAAGCTAATCAAGGTCTTACTAGGTATACTTGAAACACCCAGGCAGGTGTGTTGAGGCAAGTTGAAGCTAAACCCTGCAGGGACACCGGCCCTCCAGGACCGAGATTGGTGACCCCTGCTCTAAAGCATAGGCCTCAAACTCGATTCCTGGAGGGCCGCAGCTCTGCACAGTTTTGCTCCAACCCTAATCAAACACAGCTGATCCAGCTAATCAAGGTGTTCAAGACCACTAGAGACTCTTAAGCAGGTGTGAGTTGGAGCAGGTTGGAGCCAAACTCTGCAGAGCTGCGGCCCTCCAGGAATTGAGTTTGAGACCTATGCTTGTTGTTGGCTTTGGGCTAGAAATTCTACCTTTAAATCCCCCCCCCCCCCAAAAAAGATTGTTTTGATTCAAATATTTAATAGCATATGTTTCTGTTCTAGCCGCAACCCAATACTGGGAAACACCCATACCCTCCCATACTTTCACACACACATACACTACAGCCAATTTAGTTAATCAATTCACCTTTAGCGCATGTGTTTGGACTGTGGGGGAAACCGGAGCACCCAGAGGAAACCCACACCAACACGTGGAGAACATGTAAACTCCACACAGAAATGTCAACTGACCCAGCCAGGACTCGAACCAGTGACCTTCTTGATGTGAGGCGACAGTGCTAACCACTAAGCCATCATGCTTCAAAATATCCTTTTTTGTGTTCAAAGGAACTCATAACAGTTTAACACCACATGACGGAGAATAAACAATGAGGTAATTTTCATTTTCGTGGGAGCTATCCCTTTAAAGTTTTGAGTTAACATTATAACATGAACCCATTTGTGATAAACTGTCTGTGAATTAAAAACAAATGTCCAGTGCGTGATTATTCTTTTGTCCAGTATCTCATTTCGAGCCTTCATCAAGTCCAACAAAGGAATAAAATAATTACAGCACCGTCACCCCCACATCCAATTAGTCCGCGGGGAAATTATCAAAGAAGACATGGGAGAAAATATGATAAACAGTGCAACGTGTGAGTAAAAACGAGACGAGTTAAATGCGCGCGTCGGTGTGTGTTCGCTTTTTTCCAGATGTTTGAACTTATTAAAGAATAAAAATAGACGACAGATTAGCAGATGAAATCAGAGACAAACGCACACATTACAACATTAAATTAGACTCTTGGGAAATCATAGTAGAGTGTATGAATAAGTTTGCTGTGCTATGAACAAGATCTGCTTTGAATCTCATACAAATCAGAGTGAATTGCTACACAGATATGATCAGTTGGCCATTTTTCTTAAGGTCAACCTAATTAACCACTAGCACTGACAAAAAGGAAGACTTTGGTAAAAGGGTGTAATTTAATCAGAGCACAATCAGACTTAAATCCACTTGAAAATCAGGAAAATTGCCCACCAGTTGTGGAAAATTAGCATGTAATGAAATGAAAAATGGTGAGCCATTTGAGTCTACACACACATACCGAAACAGACTCAAGGCTTTAAATGCTGCCAATAGACAGTGAGTGGGTGAATGTTTTGAAATATAATGTCAAATGTGGTAAATATTAAAGTTGCACCGTTTTAATCTGAATTTCCATCTGATTTTAACAGATTTTGCCTTTGGAGAGACAAGAATGGCCAACTGTATTGGATCTGACCGAAAATCTAATTATTCCATTCTTTACATGCGAAGAGGTGAGCCCATTTACATACAGGACTTTGTGTACAGCACCCAGATATATACACTAGATATGCATTAATATAAAGACAGAATGTGGCGGATGGTTAAGAACCCCTATGCTGGATTCAGTGTCAAAGCAGCCGCTGATTATGTGTCGCCCGTGAAATGCCCCTTTATGCCTTTTCAGGTATTACCTTTCACATTCTCTGTATGTCGCTGTTTGTGATGTGAAAGGTCTGCAGAGTATTAAAAGACCCCCATAGTGCCTGGAAACATGCCGAATTATTCTTTTTGTTGGCATAACTTCAAGTTCACCCTCAATGGGAGACATATTTACACTGTCTGAATCATTTATACAGTGCGCCGTTTACCATATAGAGACTTCAGATTCTAGAGAGCATTTGATTGGACATAAAATTTTAACAAGTACGATAGGCAACACGGTGGCTCGCCTCACAGCAAGAAGGTTGCTGGTTCAAGTCCCGGCTGGGTCAGTTGGCATTTCTGTGTGGAGTTTGCATGTTCTCCCCGTGTTGGCGTGGGTTTCCTCCGGGTGCTCCGGTTTCCCCGGATGCTCATGTGGAGTACAACTTGCATATTGTAGAGGAGGACTGCAGCGTTCCAATAAACATCCTCTGTTAATGCCGGCAGTGTTGAAGAAATAACAGCTTAATTAGAGCTAAACCTCAGCACTGGGAGATTATAATGAAGAGGATAACACACACACACACACACACACACACACACACACACACACACACACACACACACACACACACACACACACACACACACACAGGTGGCAGTGTTAAACAACACTAATCAAGGTTAAGACTGCAGCTACAGAAACATGAGGAGCAACAAGGCTGAGATTATAGATCTCTCCTTGACCATACTGTAGAAATGTTTGACTTTATTAAACAACACACTTTGGGCCAGGACAAACCAAGTCAAACAACTAGCACAGGTGAGTTTTTCCAATAGTTGCAAATGCATTTAAATGCCCTTCTGTTCCTGTCTGTTAGTTATGGAAGCCTGTTTCTGCTACAGTATATATTAGCTAAATAATACTAGTATCTTGAAGAATATCTAGTCAAATATTATGTCCTGTCATCATGGCAAAGATAAAAGAAATCAGGTATTAGAAATGAGTTATTAACACTATCATGTAATCTGAAATTGTGTTGAAAAAATCTTCTTTCCATTACAGAAATTGACAGAAATTGGGAAAAAAATATACAGGGGGGCTAATAATTCAGGAGGGCTAATAATTCTGACTTCAACTGTATAATGAGCAGGGCAAAGAATGGCACCCGTGAGAGAAATCTGAGATCTGAAAAAGCGTACACAGAAACTGCAAAAAAAGCAAAAAAAACATACCTCCTGGGACGTATTTCACAATCTCCTGAAATGTATACAGGGGTACATATCAATAATGAGCCTGGGTTGGGTTTTTTACTTTAAATTTTCACTTTATATCTTGCAATTCTGAGAAATAAAGTCACAATTGCTTCATATGGTTTTTAATAATGTCAAACTAGGTATACGGAAGCCTGTTTTCGCCACTGAATAAAAATAAAATTGTTATTGCTTCTTTTTATCTCAGAATTTGGACTCTTTTTTTTTCAGAATTGCTTGATGTACACTGAGAAATAGTCACAATTGCGTCATTTCTGTCTATCAATAACATCAAACTTGAAGCAGCACATCCAGAGGTCTAGTTTGAACACAAGCACAAATAATCCTATCGCCTTCATTATGACTCCATTTCAGACTCTGAATGAACAGTGTCATTTCTTTTAATTGCATACAAGCACAGATGATAGCTGTCTACCGTCATCAGAGCTCGCGCCACTCACAGTTTGACAGAGTTGTTGGCAAGCGCTGTTGTAATCCGACCCGCCGTGATTACAAATGACATGAACTTTGCAGTCGGCTAGTTTTAAAAGGGATAGTTCACCTCTATGGTATGTTTTCCCATCTCTTGTACCTACTATGGATGTTAATGGATGTTTTTTTCCAACATTCTTCAGAATGTCTTATTTTGTGTCCAACAGAAGAAAGAAATTGTGAGTAAATTATGATTAAATGGTTTAATTTACTAATTATTCACTTTCGGGGGCAGAAAGAGGAGGAAAATGTTCATGAAAATCATTTTTACTTAGAAGGAAAATGTAATAAGCACTGCAATGAGTGTCAAAAGGTACAAAAGTGTCATATATGGCGTTTACAGTGATTTTTCATGAAGAGAACATTGAAGTGGACATTTTCTCTCATCAGATCTTGTCTGGATGTTCACTTTCTCATTCAGAATGATTTTATTTCTGGAATAGAGGGATATTTTGTACTTGTTATCATTTTTTGGATCTAATATTGGTCATATTTGTCTCTTTGTTCAGGCATTCATCTCTTCATCTGCGGTCAGCAAAGTGTCTTACAAACAGCACAACACAAGAAGTGCAGAAATGTGCGCTTTCAGAAACGTAAGTACACATATTCTGCTTTACTCTCAAGTGTGTTTGGGTGCTAATAGAGTTTAATAAAGCAGACCACAGACGTGCTCAGTTCTTCAAGCAGTCATGTTAATGTAAGAACTATTTTTAGTATATAATATCTTTAATACCCACGTCACTGCCGCAGTATTGATGCAAAAGCAAGTGAAAAATAACCCAAGATCAGCCCAGCATTAAGAGAATCATGCATAGATTAACATGCATTAAAAGAATAGTTCATGCATTTGTATGTAATTCTGGATCTGTGTGCTATTTCTGAATTTATATAGACTATATTTTGAATATAATGAAAGTATATGTGGACTGGGGCTCTCAAGGTTTAAAAGAACTTAAAAAAAGCACCATAAATTGGTTCATATAACATGTTGTTTTGTATAAGTCGTGCAATAATAGCATGCATAATTGACAAACTGATAAACACATTTTGTTGAAAATTAAAAATGAATTTACATGCTTTAATATTAATAGATTTAGTTGATTTAAATATATTTACATCTGATTAGTATTCAGAAGCTGTTCAACATTAATGAGATGTAGTTCTTTTTTCACTGAAACGTTTGCCATATACGACTATATATATGATTTGTTTAATTGTTCATTTAGCCTGATCTGTTAAATGATTAATCAGGACTAACTGCATACAAATTAAAAGTTTGCGTTTACATAATAGTTTGTACTATGTACATATACATGTACACATCCCCTGTATATACATGTATAGAACATGTTTATTTGCATTTATGTATAACGAAATTACATATAAATATTAATATATGGGCCTCACGGTGGCGCAGTGGATAGCACGTTTGCCTCACAGCAAGAAGGTCGCTGGTTCGAGCCTCGGCTGGGTCAGTTGGCGTTTCTGTGTGGAGTTTGCATGTTCTCCCCGTGTTGGCGTGGGTTTCCTCCGGGTGCTCCAGTTTCCCCCACAAGTCCAAAGACATGCGCTATAGGTGAATTGGGTAAGCTAAATTGTCCGTAGTGTATGAGTGTAAATGGGTGTGTATGGATGTTTCCCAGTGATGGGTTGCAGCTGGAAGGGCATCCGCTGCGTAAAACATATGCTGGATAAGTTGGCGGTTCATTCCGCTGTGGCGACCCCAGATTAATAAAGGGACTAAGCCGAAATGAAAATGAATGAATGAATGAATATTAATATATGTAAATATTTTGGGAAAAGTATGGAAAGTATGTGTGTGCATTTATAGATACATAATAAATATACACAGTACATGCACATATATTATGTAAATACAAACTTTTATTTTGTAAATTACAAAATAAGCACTAGTATTCGGCTTAAAGTGCAGTTTAAAGGCTAGGTAAATTCGGTCATTGCACAACATGGTTTGTTTTGTAGACGATCGAGAATTTTTTTTAAGGGGCTAATAATATTTACATTAGCAGTTTTGTCATTAAAAAAAATATATATTTTTTTTATTTGAAAAAGAAAATATTTTAAAAAGAATTAAATATTCACAGGAGGAATAATAATATTTTTATATTTCTTCATTTATTTATTTTCCTTCGGCTTAGTCCCTTTATTCATCAGGGGTTGCCACAGCGGAATGAACCGCCAACTTATCCAGCATATGTTTTACACAGCGGATGCCCTTCCAGCTGCAACCCAGTACTGGGAAACATCCATTCACTCATTCACACAGACACTCATACACTACGGCCAATTTAGTTTATTCAGTTCCCCTATAGCGCATGTGTTTGGACTGTGGGGGAAATCGGAGCACCCAGAGGAAACCCACGCCGACACGGGGAGAACATGCAAACTCCACACAGAAATGTCAACTGACCCAGCCTGGACTTGAACCAGCGACCTTCTTGCTGTGAAGTGACTGTGAAGTGACCACTGAGCCACTGTGTCGCCCTATATTTCTTCAAATTGAACAATTTTGATCAAAAACCCGTGTTATTTAATAAAATGTGAATTTTAAATTTAATTTGGTCACATTAGTCATAATTGGTCATCATTTAATTTCAATCGATTACT
>CAIGQW010053927.1:3736774-3747143 GCA_903798125.1 Danio choprae | reverse complement strand
ACCCAAAATGTCTTTTAAAGTTTTATTCTTTGCAAAGAAAGTAAAAGTCATACAGCAACACGTTTCTGCAGAGTGAGACACAGTTTGTCTAGTTTCTTCCCTCTGCTGTCTACAAGGTCAACAATAACATATACCATGGGTTACAGTTATCCTCTCCTCTATTATAGGTTTATTCCATACTAGGCCATACAGTTTGTTAAGTCACCATACATAGATTGAGATGTAGTCTTACGATAAACAGATGCTAAGGTAGCCACGTATAGTCTAGACAAGTAATGTAAAGATGAATATAAATGAATTTCCACCACAGTAGTCCGTTAAAAGGTTTAACTGGGTTAATTAGGTTAACTAGGCAAGTCGCTGGACAACAGTGGTTTATTTTGTAACCAATTGAAAAGGGGCTAACAATGTTGACCGTAGCCATTTTTAACATATAAAAAACTTTTTTTATTCCAAAATGAAAATTTTAATTATATATTTGAAAATTAAAATATATTTTTAAAGAATAAACATTTTACAGGAGGTCTAATGATTTATTTATTCTGTCATTTTATACCTGACTTGGGCAATATACAGTCTGAATACATAACATAATATTTATCTTAGTTTCACATTGGCTGATTGGGAAAATGTGTACATTTTTGAGAACCCAGAAATATGTCCTCGTGGGTACATATGACTGCATTTTATGTGTAAAACGAACTTTACGGGGCCAGTAACAGTGCTAGACTTAGAAGCCTCCCAAGTCTATCACCGTTACTGTCCCCGGAGCCAGGGGCGCCGCTAGGGGGGAAAAAAGTTATAATATTATTAGGGGCCCACCTGTTCCCCCCCTCCTTTTAATTTTCTCCATGCAATAGTCGCTAATGCTTTCATTCGAGCTGATACTGTGGTGGTCATGGAGGGATGGAGTGCATGAGACTGATTCCTGAAAGGCCATTGCGACAAACAAGTCTACGCTTGATCATGTGGGCCAGCCTGACCTCCCACCGGTGCCCTACCACACCTGCAGCTTTCCACGATGGACGTCCAGCTTCTCCAGCCTCCGGCGCCTAGACTGCAGCTCCACACAGGAAGTTTGGCCAGAAGAATAATGATCGTGCCCAACAGAGCCTGGTTTCTCTCCAGGTTTTTTTTCCCTTCACTTCGTCAATTGGTGAAGTTTTTTTCCCTGCCACTGTTGCCACTGGCCTGCTCGGATCGGGACTTGTGGAGCTGCGCTTCGGTGGATTTGCTCTTCAGTGTTTGAACTTTCAGCAGTGAAACTTAAACCACACTGAACTGAACTGAACTGAACTAAACTCTGAAATCTGGACTTTACTAGAACATGTTAAGCTGCTTTGACACAATCTACATTGTAAAAAGCGCTATATAAATTAACTGGAATTGAATTGAATTGAATATCATAGGGCCCGGAGCACATTTTACCAATAAGCCTGTGTTGACAATGGGTGATGAATTGGACAACAATGCGGTAGAAGCACATGGCCTTTTTTCTTCTAGTTTGCTTTTAAAAATGCTATAGGTTGGGTTTAGGGAAGGTGTGTGTGGGTCAGTCGATATCAAACTGATATTTATGCATGACAACAAGCTGACCGGCTTCTCTCTCATGGACGCACATGAGAAGGACGTTAGTATCTGTCGAAATGTGTACGTAAGAGAAAACGTGCCCCAGTAATGCATCTGAGATTGTCAAAAATGTACGCATAAATGTCCTCTAGTGGCTTTGTAGAAAACCGTGATGACTGCTCCGACCTCTTGTTCTTTTGTTTTTTAAGTTAATTTCCAGCAACTTAAAACCAGCAAACTCATCAAAATTGCGTACATGATTGATTACAAAATTGATGTACTCACAATTCAACGTTTTTAATCTCGGCCGGGTAAGATCCTGAGGGAAAACAAAGCACACGACACAAAGCAGCCCAGGGGAAAACAAGCTTCCAAACTTCTTTGTGTTTTACGAAAGAAAAGCCTTTCAATCAGTCCATTTAGTGTTTTATATCAAATGATCTGTAAACATTTCTGAAGATCTGTGCAGAATTCTCATTGAACACTATTGATTTTTTCTCTCTCTCTCTGTCTGGTGAATTTGCTAAGCTCAAATTAGCATTCTGATCAGGAACACTCAAAGCTCAGAAGATGAAATGCTCAGAACTTTCTGTCCCGTTTCTTGCCCTCGTTGAGAAAGATCTGGCTGTGTGTCATGTTGACCCTGCTGGAGAGAGAAGCGCAGGTCAGGCGGAGGAGGCTGTTATCAGCACACTGAGGAAAAACACCAAATCACGAGGAAAGAAGCTATTTATAGCATCAAAAAAGTTGTGATATTATTGAAAGCATCACATGTTAGATTGTACAAATACATTTTTGATTGAATATGAATCTATAAGGACACTTTGAGTTTAATTTAATTCAATTTGCAGTGTTTGTTTCCCCTATATGAAAACCCTTGAGCACTCATGGTATCTGGTACGGTTCGGTACGGTACGCTTTTATGGCCGTTTCCACTGTCAAAAGGTACCTAAAAGCGAACCGTACCATACCACTTTTTGGGTACCCTTTGCAAAGGATACCTAGCACGGCAAAAGGGTACCAAAAGGCGAAGCTAGATGCGCAGCTGAACGCTATTGGTTTACTCGTTCATGCAATAAGCTAGAATGAAAACAAAGGAACCAGTATTTTTTTAAATACACAGCCAAGACATTACACCGTAATAATATATACATATAATAACATGCCATGGTCGACCCGAGCTCAAACAAACCTTGTCGTTGTCTTGACGAACAGCCACAAAGCCAAGAAGAAGAGCAGATTCTACCCTGTGCCCCGTAGTTTTTTACGAGCGCGTCTAAAGCACGAGCGGTTTCGCTTTCTCACTTGCACTCACATGCGCGTCTATATTTGAAATAATAAACTTCTTGAGCTGATGATAATAACGTGCGCGTGATTATTAAAGTGCTTCTGACATCCAGTCCTGTCAGAAACGGACAAAAAACAAAGGAGCAAATGATTCTTTCAGTAACCTAAAACATGAACAGACTGCCATGTTTAACTATTATCATCGCCTTTTGGACTATTATGAACTGGGAATGACGGAGTTACTTTCTAACAGAGTTTACATGTGCTGGTGAAGATTAAAGATGCAGATGAGAGGTTTGCACTATTTTGCATCATTGATCTGCAGTTATAATCAACTCATGTTCATAGAAAGGTTAGTAATAAACATTTATACACAAGAATATATGTGTATAAAGCATCTGTTTTGTGAGAGGTGCTTCTCATGATATGTGAACGGCCTGTACAGCTTTACTTTGACATTTCCTCAAGCGAGAATGACGTTGACTGAAATTTCTGTCGTACACCATGCCCACCAAAAGTACCATTGGTACCCTTTTAGCAGTGGAAACGCAAGCCTGATGAAGGTGACCCGTACCGACCCGTACTGTACTGTACCACTCAGTGGGAACGGGCCATAAACGGACCACAGATCTGGCCTGTAGAAAGACAGCGTGGTGAGACTGTCAAACAGTGGAGCTACCAGGAAATTTTCTCTGTCTTCATCCCACTCTTTCTCTCCGTCTAATAACATTACAATCAAATTAGCAGCTGTGGGCGGGCGACCCTGGAGGGCTGTGAATCCTTCAGCCTGTGCGTTTAAAGAAAAAATATCCAAGAAATTGTAAAGATCACAGTTCAGGACAGGTGCAGACACACACACACACACACACACACACACACACACACACACACATGCGCACACGCACACAGACACCCACACCCACACACTACATATACAGGAGTGTGTGTCTGCTTTGTCTCTGGATGTTTGTGTCTAGTCTAAGGAGTGTATAATGAATCTCCCGCGGCTCCGCTCGGGCACCTCCAGCTGAATTTAACCTGACAGGGTGTCCTGAAGCGTTGCGCTAAACAAGACTATACCCCGGCCTGTTTTTGTTTCTTTTGATCAGGTGTTTGTTGTCGTGTAATGGTTTCGGAGGACACGGGTTTAGATGCTGATCTTGGATCAGAGGAGAGGGGATTCGGCCTCCTGCGGTGCCCTGAAAAGGTCACACAGTTAGAGGTCCAGGCTGAATCATCATCCTCAGGGCGATTTATTTATATTTATATTACAGGTTCACAGGTTATTCATGTTTAGAAATGTGTTGAACAAAATCATCTCTCCGTTAAACAGAAATTGGGTGGAAAATGTACAGGGGGGGCTAATAATTCAGGAGGGCTAATAATTCTTACTTCAACCTTATCTACATTTACATGTATTCATTTAGCAGATTATTCAAGGCGACTTAATAGTAGAGATAAAAGAAGCACTTCAGCTCGACAGAGTATAGCGGTATTTAAATGCTATGACAAGTCTAAAGGCCCGTTCACATCAAGCATGATAACAATAAATATAAATATATAATGATAATGATCTGGTTATTTTTTAGATGCTGAACGATAATTGGGCATTATCCCTTGTAACCAGCAGGTGTCCTCAGTGTGCTGCTATTGTATCTAACCAGTGAATCCAGCTCGTGTAATTAATCTAATCAAACAGTCAATTTAGCAATCGCAGTCAGTTCCCCAGCATTTTCAACACAAACACACTGAAAGTAGCAGTGGATTCCTGCGCTGCGTCTATTTTTATACGTCAATTTACCAGCATGACTTTCATAGCATCATAACATCCTTATTTACCATGGTATAACCAAGTGTTGTCAGGAAATGTATATTTACATGTTCGTTCATTCATTAATTTAGCAGATTATTCAATGCGACTTAATAGTGAGGATAAAAGAAGCACTTCAGATCGACAGAGAATAGCCGTATATAAATGCTATGACAAGTCTAAAGGCCCGTTCACATCAAGGACGACAACGATAAATATAAATATAGTGATAAATATATTCGTGTCCACACAGATGACAGATGTTTATTGTTAGAAGTTGCTTTTAATTGGGCAGTAACCAGCAGATGTCCTCAGTGTGCTGCTACCGCGTTTGACCAGTGAATCCAGCTCGTGTAATCCATCTATTCCAACAGTCAATTTAGCAATCGCAGTCAGTTCCCCAGCATTTTTAACACAAACACACTAAAACTAGCAATGGATTCCTGCGCTACGTCTATTTTTATACTTCAGTTTGCCAGCATGACTTTCATAGCATCATTATTTACCATGGTATAACCAAGTGTTTCCACGATAGTCATTATCTTTCTGCAATCTTTTAAAAGAGGGCTGAACGTCAAGCAGTCTGTGCTTCTCCACAGTGTCGTCTGTAGCTTAAAATTGCGCAAGCCTTTTCATTTTCAATTGATTCTGATTGGCTGTCAGTGTTTTATTGTTCATTAGCTGGGAAAAATCGTTATGAAAGAGATCCAAATGATATCGTTCCTCTGTATTTTTATCGCTGTAGTTGTAGTGTGAACTATGCTATTCTTTAACGCTGTGAGCTATTTTTATAACTATATGTTTATCTTTATAGTTATCGTACTTGGTGTGAACGGGCCTTTAGTTACTAAGTCTACAAGTCTAAAGACCCGTTCACACCAAAGGTAATGATAAAGATATAGCTTTAAAAATGTTTTTTTGACCCTCAAAGTGCTAGTAGCCATTATTAACTTTCATTTAAATGAATCATAAAGACTCACGGTTTCACCTAAAATCCTCTTTAATGCTCTACTTCAGGAAAAAGGTCACCCACATCTGGCATGGCCTGAGGGTGAGTAAATAAACGGCACATTTTATTCTTAGGGTGGACTAGCATTAGCTTTAATACCAGGTATAAGAAAACATTTTTGAGCTCTGCAGCTTATCTCGGTAATCTGTATTTAATTTACAAAACCCATAACAGTGATTCAGTGCACTCTGGAGATGTGGACCACAGTTAGCTGTTTTTCCAGCTCGACACACATCCATGAACAAAAAGCCATCCAAAGGCAGACGCAGCCACCCGTGTCTCCATCTTTTCCAAGTTTCTGTTGGGAATGATGCATATTTGTTGCTGAATGTAAAAACACAGACTCTTATGGGACCCAGAGTTTAGTGTGTGTGTGTGTGTGTGTGTGTGTGTGTGTGTGTGTGTGTGTGTGTGTGCGCGTGTGTGTGTGTGTGTTTGGGTTATCGTAGATTAAGCAAACACTGTCTTGCGAAAGTTTTAAATGCAACTGTTTAAATAATATTTCCGAAGCTCCTTGTATCACCACCATCTGTGGTTCTTGTTTTTGCTACTGAGAGGGACAAACTGTACGTGGTTCATGATGAAAAAGAAAACAATATTGTGATTTTAATAAATGTCCGAGTTTGCACAGTGTTTGAAGGTGATCTAACCATTAGCTTAAAGAGGATAGTTCACCCAAAATTGAAAATTCTGTTGTTAATTACTACAAACCCCTCTTTCACCCCTAACCAGTACTAACCCGCCTCCTCACGTGGACTTTTGGAGTCAAAATGAACTTTAATAATAAAACGTGCTATTTATAAATAAGTGTATTGGCTTTCTAGAGTGAATACTAAGCTATAATAGCAATTTTTTAATTAAGGTCAGTCTGGTAGGTAAGGTCAATTTTGATTGGTGTTTAAGCACACTCCCCATCCCACTGCAAAAGAGAGGTCATCGCAAAATGATTGCAGCTCTAGTGAGGTAAAGGTGTGATTAAATATTCGTATCATTTTTAGAAAATGGTGAGTAGAAGTTGCCAGGTTTTTATTTTGTTAAAGGAACACTCAAAATTCTCATTTTACAACTTTTCTAAGATTTAAACAATTGAGTTTGTGAATCCATTTTGGCCAGCAATGGGCAAACTCAGCGTCCTGCAGAGTTTAACTGTGACCCTAATCAAAAACCTGCCCATAGATTTCGAGTGATCTTGAAGACACTGATTAGCATGTTTAGGTGTGTTTAATTATGGTTAAAGCAAAACACTGCAGGAAGCCAACTCTCCAGGACCAACTTTGCCCATCCCTGATCCCTGATTTAGCCGATCTCTGGGTCTGGCGAAAGCACTTTTAGCTTAGCTTAGCATAAATCATTGAATTGGATTAGACCATTAGCATCTTGCTACAAAATAGTTTCTATAATTTTCCTATTTAAAGCTAGACTCTTGTGTAGTTACTGTACATTTTCTAGGCTGATATGGCTAGTAATAATCAAGGAAATTTGCTGCCATACCAATGGCTGAAGCAGGAGTCCCCGTAGCTGGGGACTAGTTTCAGGTGCTGCATAATGTTTCCCCAGTCATATTGACCTAGAAAATAGCAACTTTTAATTTTCTTAGTACACAGAAGTCTCAATAATTCCTTTAAATAAGAAAATTATCAGAACTCTTTGGTCATTTTTGAGCGAGATGCTAATGGTCTAATTGGATTCAATGATCTATGCTAAGCTAAGCTAAAAGTGCTTCTGCCAGACACGAAGATCGACTGAATGGATTCAGAAATGGTAAAACTCTACCCTTTAACTCTTGGAGAGCTGTAAAATTAGGCTATTTCCGAAAACTGGACTGTTCCTTTAAGTATGTTAGATTGCGTACTAGTCCATGTGATTCCAGTGGTTCAACTGTAATCATGTAAAACTCCAAGTACTGTATTTACCACAGTAAACTCGTACACTAACTCGACATGCGGACATAGGCGAACAAAGTCATGTTTACAGTTTTTTTGGCACTGAAAATTGTTCTTGGAGCTTGAACCACTGAAGAGACTGTTGTTTTGACAATGTTTTTGGTTCCTTCCCTGGACTTTGATCATTTTTGGACCAATATCTGTCTATGAGAGAGCGCTCCGATTTCATCTAAAATAGCTTCGTTTGATTTGTATTCTGAAGCTGAACGGAGGTCTCAGGAATGACATGAGGGTCAGTAATTAATATCAGAATTTTACTTTTAGAGTGAACTAACACTTTAAAGACCATTTGAAGCTTCAACTTCACTGGCAGGAAGAGTGTCTGCATGCACTCAGAATGAGTAGCAGTGAAATCAGCTTCAGGCTGTCAGACGGGAAACCCGCTTTTAATGAGGTTTGCAAGGTTGCTCTTGTTGGGTTTCCAGCTTTGGCAGCTTCGTGAACGCTCAAATTCCCACACGTCGCTTCCAATGTGTCTGAATCCGGTGCCTTGACCTTCAGAACGGCCACAGAAGTGAAAGGTGTAAAAGAAAAAAAGTGCTTAAAGTGTCTATTCAGAGCAAGCTTATTATAGTTTAGCATTTTTAATGAGTTTTAGTTCAATGCTATTTTTAAATTTGCTGTACATTTTTGTTTAAATTTCATTGATTTGATTAATGGTTTTATTAGTTTTAATTCAGTTTTTACTTTGTGTATACGATTTGTATTGAGTTACAATTTTAGTTTTAGTACATATAGTTTAACAGAATCAACAGACGTCCAGTGTCGACCAGAGCAAAGCTCAGTGTTAGCCGGTTTACCTTAACTCTTGTACAAACCTTGTGGGAACGGAATGAGGCCGTGGCGTAAGTGAATACACCTGCAGCGCACACCGGCCTCGAATGGAACGATGGCAGAGGAAGCTGGGAGAGGTCCAGGCTTGGACAGTTATGTTTTGTTTGTTTTGGTTTTTCCCTTTTATTAATAAATATTATTTTTTTAAGATTCGTCGGTTCTCCGCCTCCTTCTTCCCGGCGGCCAGGTGCCCGCGAAAATCATGACAGTAGTTAACCAGGCCTAATTTACATTATTATCATGGTTGTTTTTTGTTGGTATAAGCGCCCTCTACTGGTGTTTCTCTAAACAGCCACAGGTCAGATTTTCGCCACAAAATGAGTGCTTATTAATTCTGAAAACATTTATTCTTTTGGATATTTATAAAGTTTTCAGTTATTTTTGTTAGTTTCATAAATTTTTAGCTATTCAATTATTGTGATTTTTATTTTTTTAATTGTATGTCAGTTAACAAAGATTTTTGACCAATAGTCAAGTAGTAGGTTTAGTCTACAATACCGTTCAATACCGATTCGCCCTATATGTGGACTATGCCGGTCGTCCTACATCAGTCACACAACACCACCCATCCCCCCATCCCCATCTTTGCTTACGGCTGTGGAGAGCCCAGGATTGTCTATGACTAAAATACCCTTGATTGAGACTATGTCTACACTAATCTAGATACATTAAAAACAAACTTGTTTTCATCTACAAACACTCCATGTCCACACTGTCCTTTTCAATTCTTTCCATCATCCACACTAAAATGACTGAAAACGCTTTCGTTCATATGTAATGTGCATGTGCAGACATACGACACTGTCACCTGCGTCATATCCGCCTGCCGTTTATTTACTTTCCGTCTCTTTGAAACATCGCTTCCGCCACCAAACAACAGCTCCCAGTAAACATTCTCTGTCCTTTAAAGAGAGACAATATGGAGCACGTACAAACTGACATTAATGTTTAATAAAGCTGTCAAGAAGGACAGCATTCAAAACATCTGCTTTTCTATGCCGTCCACCATTTTAGCTGAATTGGTCACATGACTGCATCACATGACTAAAATGCGCCATCGTTTGCGATAGCCTCTGTTTTCACAGTTTGCACTGCAACACGAAAACTGCATTTTCAGCTTCACTTTGGACAGTGTTTTCAAAGAGATACATTATCGTTTCCTAAAAAGGCCATCCCCGTGTGGACGGAAGAGCGAAACAGAAAGAAAATAATGCGTATTTAAACAAAACCGTATTAGTGTGGACATTGCCTGAGAGTGTATTGTTTATATAGCAGTAGTTTCAGTTTCCAGATATTCATCAGAAGTGATCAGCCTTCACTGTTGGCAGAATGAGGAATCCATCAGAGCAGGGACTCATTAAAGCCGGGGCTCTGCTGAGAATGGCCTTCATTTATTCTGAAAGAATGCTGGATATCAGAAAAGCTTCCCCTGGCTTATCGCTAACACTGGGAATGTAGACTCATTGTAGCTTCATTCGATATTCATGCATGAAGCCCTTGTGCAAGTGGATCTCGGGGCTGTAAATCACGTCGACACTGGAATTTTCTGAATTACGTCCGCTGGTTCAAAGAAGATCCCAGCGAGATTAATTTTCCTCCATGCATTACCTCAGTGCTCATCGGCTCCAGGTTCTTCTGGGCGTTTGCAGGACTCCTGCTTTGTGCCAGAAGTTGAGGAAGCTCATCCAACAGCCCCCAATGAGTGTATGCAGCGAAATGTCCAGATATTGCTCAAGAGCAAAAAAATGTATCAACGTTACTGCCAGACATCTGTGGAGATCATTCAAATCTGGGGTTGCATTCATTTATGTCTGTCTGTCTGTCTGTCTGTCTGTCTGTCTGTCTGTCTGTCTGTCTGTCTGTCTGTCTGTCTGTATCAATATCCATCTATCAAACCTCCTTTTGACTATTTATCCA
>CAIGQW010053927.1:3674377-3715510 GCA_903798125.1 Danio choprae | reverse complement strand
ACATAAGCACATGCACTTACACACATACATTACATACACACAAACACTCACAAGCGCACACTCACACATATACATGCTCATTCACACACACATACACAATCACACATCTACACACACACACACACATACTGTACACACACATTTTCATGCTTACACATTCGTATGCAAATGCACACATTCACACACACTAACACATACGCATGCATTCACTTACACACATACATTACATATACACACAGGCACACACATTCTCACACAGGTATTAACATATACACACTCACATATACATGCTCATACACACACATACATGCTCACACATAAACAATCACACACCTACACACACGTGCGGACACGCACATGCACACACATTCACATACACTAACACATACGCATGCACTCACACACATACAATGCATACACACACACAGATACATGCTCATACACACATACATACTCATACAAGTAAACAATCACAAACCTACACGCACGCTTGCGCACACACACACGTACATGCTCTCACACACAAATTCAATCTCAGACATTCACATGCAAATGCACACACATTCACACACACACTAACACATATGCACACATGGACTTACACACATACATTACATACACATATACTCACATACAAATATTAACACATACACAACAGACAATATATGTCTTTGTGTGTGAATGCATACACTCATTCACACACAAAGACATATATTAACATTCTCACACACACACACACACACACACACACACACACACACACACACACACACACACACACACACACACACACACACACACACAAATGCACTTACACATATACACTCTCCCTAAACCCTTTTCTCAATCTTTCTGAATGAAATGGCTACTTTACTACATCCAATCAGCTTGCAGCAGAAAAACAAGCCACGCCCACTGATGTCTCATTTAATATTCCGTTTCTCTAGGAACTGCGTCACAATCCGGTTCATGCGGACTTTAATGTGTCACATAATTATAGTAATATTAAGCACATTATTTTTGTAATCTCCATCGCTGGTCAAAAGTATGGACAGTTCTGACCGCTGTTTGACCGTTTCCTGCAATAGTTGTACAAGTATCCAAACTATAAACTAACACATGTGAGATGATGTCATGAGGAAACACTCTGGCACTTGATGACTGGCACTTACTGTGATTTACACCATTATGTGATGTTTGCTCAGGCTAGCGCTCAGTCCTGTGTTTCTTCATGTTTCACACACAAACACACTCACACACATATAGATGCTAACAGACATGGACATTGGGAATGTTTATTGGGAACATATGAGTGCTGTTTTCCCTGAGGGCACTGAAGGAGGTTATGACTGACGGACAGGAAGAGACACACACATACACACACATATATATATGCACACTCACTCAAACATATGTACACAATCATACACACACACAAACGCCTATATACACAAATGCACATACTATACAGTCTATGGTATGGCATACACACTAACACACACACACACACACACACAAATAAACGTGCACATACACAGGCCCACACAACTACACACACACACACACATAAATACACTCTCACACACATATAGACAACCTCATACACGCACATACATGCATAATACACTAGTACGCACACTCACAAACATACACACACTCATGCGTGCACTCACACATAGACCAATACATACTAGTACTCACTCAGACACAAACTCACATGCACTAACACGCATTCAAACACACTAGTAAATACACACACTCACACGTGTGCACTCACACATACACCAATACATACACACCAGTACTCACTCACACAGACACACAAACTCAAATGCACTATCACATTCACATACACTCAAATTCACACACACACTCATACGTGCACTCATACATACACCAATAAATACACACACTCACTTACACTGACACATACACCAGTACACACACACACACACACACACACACTCACTTACATGCACACACACTCACTTACAAACACTCATATGTGCACATACACCAATACAAACAGACCAGTACACACACACACTCACTCACTCACACATACACCAATACATATACACTAGTACTCACACAAAATCACATGCACACACACAAACTCACATGCGCACACACACACACACACACACACACACACATACATGCACTCACGCATACACCAAATACATATACACAAGTACTCACACAAACTCACATACACTAACACACATTCACACAAACACACACACCAGTACACACAAACTCACATGCACACACACACACACTCATACATGCACTCACACATACAACAATACATACACACTAGTAAACACACTCTAATGCTCACTTACACAGACACACACTCAAACGCACACACAATCTCTCTCTCTCAGTCCATTTGCTGCGCTCTAAATCAATTTCTCTGAGCTGGTCTCTTTGGGGAGTGAGGAAGGAGCAACATGTTGGCAGCAGCCGTATCCAATGTGAAATTCTCAGCATGTTTGTAATCTTCAGAGATTTCACAAACACAGCAAAGCCAAGGGCCAAAAACCAACCGGCCCCAACCAAACGTTTGTTTTTCTTCTTCTCCTACGAGACAGCTTTAAGGAACAGTTCACCAAAAAAACAACAATTCTGACATCATTTACTCGCCTTCATGTTGATCCAAACTCCTTTGCGGGACACAAAACCACTCAGCTCTCTGTTCTCAACACTTAGAATCAGCATTAAAGGTTCATTATGGCATCGTTTTCAAGCGTTTTGGGGTAAAGGACCTAAATTTTTAATATTTTTAAAAATATATATAGCATTGAAGTCAAAATTATTTCCAATATTTCCCATATGATGTTTAACAGAGCAGGGAATTTCTCACAGTATTTCCTATAATGTTTTTTTCTTCTGGAGAAAGTCTGATTTGTTTTATTTCGGCTAGAATAAAAGCAGTTTAAAATATTAGGTCAAAATTAGCGCTGTGCGATTAATCGAAATCGAATCGCAATCGTGATTTGAAACTAATCGCAAGAGGCTGCGATATGAAATATATATGTATTATATGATTTCCCCCGCCCAGAGCAAACGCGAGACTGCTGTCTGTGTGTGATAGACTTACTAGCCAATCGAGTGAGCACACTTTCGTTCTGCCCAATCAGAATTGCGCAACCGAACTATGCGGAACGCCCACAATAAAAACAAACAGGAAAGCGCGGGCGAGTGACGAGTGCGGGATGATGACATTTGCTGCTTCTGAAGCATTAACAGACGAATTAATGTCAAAGAAAAATCGGTAATATGGGAATATTTTGGTTTCAAAGTCACAGACGGCAAACAAAAACGGGTCATTTGTAAGAATTGTTGCCACAGCACGAGGAAATACAACAACCAGCACCTAAAAAAGCACCACAGGCGGCTATATGAGGAGTGTCTTACTAAAAAGTCAAGTGAAAGCATTGCCAGTGACACTCAATCTAGTAGCGAACAACAGCAAAGTACAGCTTCAGAGTTGTTTCAGCCATGTTAGTTTGCTGAGTGTTCTGTATTTTATAATCATTATTTTTTGCTTTGTTTTGCTAATTTGAGTTCAACTTGTTCACAGAAAGGTGCAGTCATTTTATTTGTGCTTACTGTTTGCTCTGGAGAAATGAGTGTTTCATTTCTGAATATTTATAATCTAATTTGAGTAAATGTTTAAGTAAGTTAGTATCCTTTCAGTTCCTTTTTTTAACTAACCCTCACCGCATTTTAGCAGTAAGAAGCTACAGATTATACAGATTATTGAGCTGCAGCTTGACTACAAAATTAAACCGCAAATCTAATCGAAATCGCAAAATCTGTCCAAAAAAAATCACAATTAGATATTTTCCCCAAATCGCACAGCCCTAGTCAATATTATTAGCCCCCGTAAGCAATGTTATTTTCCACTGTCTACAGAACAAACCACTGTTATATGACTTAATTACCCTAATTAACCTAGTTAAGCCTTTAAATGTCACTTTAAGCTCAATACTAGCTTCTTGGAAACTATCTAGTAAATATTATGTGCCGTCATCATGTGTATTATAAATGAGTTTTCTAATAAATCTAATAAAAATCTTTATGTTAAACAGAAATTGGGGAAAAAACATTCAGGAGGGCTAATAATTCTGAATTCCACTGTATATACTTTCATTTTTACCATGATTTTACATCTAAAATGTCACTTAGTGTATCAATAGTTGACTTGTTTATGTGCATGCTACATGTTGTTGTTCATCTGAGGCATTTACTTCTCAAATTTTAAGATCAAATCATTTTGAATGTCCCGATATGGAAAAACTGTAATTTCATATAGGGCGTCCAAACTTTTTCACACGACTGCGTTCACACATAAACAAACATTGTGCATCCTGGTGCTTCAGTAGGCAGTTTTAGTATTTTTGTTCTGTTGTTTCTGTCGCCGGAAGCTTATATAAACAGCCGGCCCTCTCATCTGTTCATTTTGGAGATAAAC
Source organism: Danio choprae (assembly GCA_903798125.1). Classification (NCBI taxonomy): domain Eukaryota; kingdom Metazoa; phylum Chordata; class Actinopteri; order Cypriniformes; family Danionidae; genus Danio; species Danio choprae. The sequence continues at coordinate 3,711,027 of CAIGQW010053927.1, read as the reverse complement.
TGAAACCGAATCCCTTTATTTACTGACTCTCTCTCTCTTTCTCACACAACAGGAGTCCCTACAGTTTTCCAGCGATCATGCTACACCGCTCAATGGGACTAGGATAGACAGTGTCAGCATCTCTCCACCCACAGCTCCCGGATTCATTTGAGAGATTTCATTTTTAGGCCTGGAGATGAACTGCTCCTTCTGACCCGAAACCCCCTGGAAACATTGGTTTGTGAACGAACACCGGAAAACATGTCACACAGATCAGTGTCCTTTCTAAACCAAACAAATTTCCACTGATCTGTTCGATGAATTCACATGAGTAACTTCAACCTTTTTTTGACAAATCTGTTTGTTAAAGGGATAGTTCACGCAAAAAAAGACATTTCTGTCATTTTCTCACCCTCGTTCCAAACCTATTTACGTTTCTTTCTTCTGTTGAACACAAAAGGAGATATTTTGAAGAATGCTGGAAACTTGTAACCATTGACTTCCATACAACCCAGGCTCATTCTGAACATGTACCCCTATATACATTTCTGGAGAGTGCCAAATACGTCCCAGATGTATGTTTTTTTGCAGTTTTTGTTTTCGCGAATCCGCCAGAGGCCGCTGTGTACGCTTTTTCAGACCTCAAAATTCTCTTGTGAGTGCCATTCGCACCTGCTCTTCTCACGTATATATCTCACCAGAGGCTGCTGTCGACTGACTGACTGATAGACTGACTGACCCACCCTCCTCCTTCCCTAAACCCAACCAACAGTGTTTTCAAAAGCAATCCAGGAAAAGGAAAGCCCTTGCGGCAGCCTGATTTTTACCACGTTTTCTAATTTTACCACAATCTCACCCTCATATTTTCTTGTTTATTTTATTTTTTGACTTTTGTTTTTGGCTTGCGTGCTTTCTGGAACCGTTCTTTGTCGGACTCGAACAGCATCGTCGCAGTCAACTTGGCTCCACGTCACAAGTCCGCTCACGTACGCGGCGAGCCACTGGACAAACTGGTAACAGCAGAAAAGCCGTCCATATGGAGGTAAGCGGTCAGCTGGTAATCGCTAAAAGGAACGCCGTCATACCGCCCCATAGGGTTCATTTTAAAGATGAAATGCAGCAATATGTACCTCTGGCTACATAATTTGCGATCTCCAGAAATGTATATAGGGCTACTTTTTCAGAATGAGCCTATGTTGCTTCCATAGTATTTGTTTTTCCTACTATAAATGTCAATGGTAAAGCTGTTTGCAGATTTTTTTCAAAATATGTAAGAAATTCATAAAGGTTTCAGGGTGAGTAAATAGTGAGTAAATGTAATTTTGGGGATGAACTATCCCTTCAATCTTTAGTAGTAATGAGAAAATCTTGATTCAGTTGATTGGTATTAAAATGACTGGATTCTGAATGGTAGTTTTGTGTAAATTGTAAAGTGTAAATGTGACCGTAACTTAAAGGGTTTGTTCACACTAAAAATTTTAATTAGCCCAGGATTTACTCAGCCTCAAGGCATCTTAGGTGTTTGTTAGTATCTTCTTTAAGTCCAATCCAATCAGAGTCATTTTAATCATTATCTTGGACTTTTCCAGCTCTACAATGGCAACAGGTGAGTGTTTTTCTTTAACAGTCTTCAAAACAAGTCCAATAAAGTGCATCCGTCCATAATAAAGAAGTGCCTGACACATGCCCGGGGGGAGAATAGAGTTCTCCTGTAGCAAATGAATGCATTTTTGTATGAAGAAATATTCATATTTAAAACTTTATAAACTTATTATAGAGCAACTTCCTATTAGGCAGATGGCGTAGGATGTGTAGCGTATGCCTAAACAGTCCATACGTCCTACATCATCTGCCAACTGGACAGTCACTCTTGAAAGTTTATAAAGTTTTCCATTTCATTTTCTTTCTCATCTTTAAAAACGCATCGGTTCACTACAGGAGAATTACTACAGGCGTCTGGGCCGAAACGGAAAATTCTCCATGCAGTTAACCGGAAATTACCCTAAAATGCTTCGTTATAATATTTAAAAATGTATTAAACATTTGTAAATCATTTTGCAAGGCTTTTTAAATTTAACTTAATAACTTAGATTATACTGATTGAAAAACAACACAATCCAAAAATAAAAAAATACATTTTATTGACAGTGAATGAGCTGAAAGGCATCATTTTACCAGGTTGCCATGACAGCACAGTGGCACAATTGCAAGCAGCAAGAACAAGTATACTACATATGCTATGTGCTAACCGCCCGTAAATCTTTTGGCTGTTTTTTCAGCCAAAAACCACAAATGTACGATAGTTTTTAGCATCCAAAAATTTGGTGCATCATCCTTTTTTTTTAATGCATGAACGTGCTTTATTGGACTTTTGTTGACTGTTAAATAAAAACATCTGTCTGTTGCTATTGTAGAACATGAAGTTTTGTTTTTTACATTTTTGCCAAGTTTTTGCTTTTGTTTTTGCGCTTTTTAGATTCGACTGAAAGAAGAAAGTTAAATATGTTCACCAAGGATGCATTGATGGTGAGTAAATCATGGGCTAATGTTTACTTTTAGGTGAATTAGCCCTTTTAAAGGCATAGTTTAACCAAAGCCAAAAAATGTTAATTCTGTCATAATTTACTCACCCTTTACTTGTTTCAAACCTTTAGGAGATTCTGTCTTCTGTTGAACACAAAAACAAGATATTTTGAAGAAAGCTGGAAAAAAAACAGACCTTATATAGTATTTGTTTCTGACTTAGTTTTTGACTTCCATAGTATTTGTTTTTCTTCCAATAAAAGTCAACAGTTGCAGGTTTCCAGCGTTGATTAGAATATATTTTTTTGTGTTCAACAGAAGAAAGAAAATTAAGTCAGTCATATTTGGGTAAACCATCCCTTGACTAGAAAGAAACACACCAAAATATGACCATTGAACTCCTTGTATTAACATGTATATTGAGTGTTTGTGATGTGTATTTGAGTGACTGTACCTGGCTGCCCTGCACGTGTCCGTTAAAGTCATTGTTTCGAGGCGTCAGGAACGAGTCGTTGGTGGTGGTTTTCTCGGTGCGCGGCAGGCTGGGATCGCCGTCCTCCACGCCATTGGCCTTGCGCACACACAGCACCTTCCGGAAACTCTGCTTGAAGTTGTCAGACAGAAACCCGTAGAGCACCGGATTGGCGCAGCTGTTGGCATACGACAGGATAACGGCGAAAAAATACACGCCCGCCATCCAGCTGTTCTCTGGCAGAATGATCACCAGGTTTACGATGTTGATGATGTAGAACGGCAGCCAGCAGAGGACAAAAACCACCACAATCACCACCACCATGCGGGTGACCTTCCTCTCCGAGCGCCTGCGCTTTGTAAATCCCGCGCGCGCTCCAGACGACTTCACTTTAACCACGATAAGAAGGTAACACATGCAGATGACCAGCAGGGGGCCGAAGAATCCAAGCGTTGCCGTGTAAATTATGAACGCAGTTGACCAGACATCTCGCGGCTCTGGCCAGCTCATGTTACATGAGTTAAACGTGTCCTGGACGTCAGAGAATATAACCACCGGTAGAACGACGATGAAGGAAAACGCCCACACCGCTGCGCTAACCGCTTTAGCTACTCGTGGCCGGCGCCATCTAGTGGAACGAATCGGATGCACCACTGCTAAATAGCGATCGATGCTCATCACTGTCAAGCAAAAGATGCTCGTGAATTGATTTAGCGAGTCTGCCGTCATCACAACGCGGCACAGGAATGAGCCGAACGGCCAGTACGAAAGTACGTTTTGCGTCGTGAGAAACGGCAAACCCAGAATATACAGCTCGTCGGCCACGGCTAAGTTTAAAATGTAAATGTTTGTAACGGTTTTCATCTTAGCGTAGCGCAGAACCACGTAGATGGCCAGAGTGTTGCCGGTGAGTCCGACGATGAACACTGTGAAGGAGATGACTGCGGTGACCATCGTGCTGCTCCCTTGGAACGGCATGCTTTGACCAGACACATTGGCAGTGTAATTCCCAAAGGAAGATTCTGGAAATCCCAGTCCACCGGAGGAGGAGTTATAATCCCCCTGGATGAGCCCCGCCCCCCTGGATTGGTTAAACGACTCCATTTTATATCTGGAATAGATGAAGAGATTAAAAAAAGTGTTAGAAACTGAAAGGTGAGTGGGTTTGATAAACCACCTGTAGAAAACAGTCTTTCAACTCTCTGATACTTTAACCGACACTTGCACCAGACACATTTTTACAATTCAGCACAAAAAAACCCCCACTGTGCATGTATGAAGTGTGCCTCACACAGGTGAGTGGGCGTGACAAACCAACTGTAGAAACACTCTTATATAAAAACACTCCCCCTTACTCTAGCACTAACACTAATTCTCTGAGCACTAACAGTTGCTTTGTATAATTAGCACTTGTTGTGTGTATTGCCTCTTCTTGTCGAATCGCTGAATGCCTCACAATTGTGAGTCGTTGTGGACAAAAGCGTCTGCTAAATATAATGTAGAAGATAGTGTCAAGTTGGGAAAGCAATGAGTATCTGACAAAGAGAGAGAATTGAATTTTTAGGAAACTTTTTATTTTACATCAACATTCATTTAAAATACTTCACTAATTAACACATTATTTAATCTTTTATTATTACCAAAGGTTATTTTCAACTTTAAAATAATGCTTCTCCACAAGCCCATGTCATTTCAAAATCCAGCAGATTTATCATGCCAAAATAACAAGAAAAATGACATCATCTAAGTCTAGTTTTTACCAACCCTTTAAAAACATTCACTGTATAATCACTCATTATCAAGTTCTAGAAGGAGAGAGACACTTTTTTCACTTTTGAAAACCTTTTCAAGAGTTCACACTTAGCTGATGATTGATAATAAAGAGTATTTGGCATGCTGTCCCGGGAGAGAGCCCTGAGCTCAGTATATCCTCGAGCCCGGCGCTCCCTCTCGTTTGAGCTCAGGTAGGTCTCGAGAACTCCCCTGCTGTGAATGTGCTTGAGATATGTCTTAAGATGTTATTTTTTTTAGAGTCAAATTACTTATGGTGAATGTCTTTGGACGGTGGGAGGAAACCGGGAGGCCCGGGGAAAACCCACGCGAGCACGGGGAGAACATGCAAACTCCGCACAGAAACGCCGACCGGCCCGGCGAGGGGCAAAACCGGTGGTGTTCTTGCTGTGAGGCAACAATGCTAGCCACTGGGCCGCTGTGCCGCCCAGTCAGGAGAAAGGAAGGAGTAGGGTTGGAAGGGGGGATTCTTCAAGACGAAGATGACTAGAGTGAAACTAGAGTGGTTATTTGTAGTGTGTCAGTATTGGTCTGATTGGTGCAGTAAACGGAGCTGATGCGGTACCAGCCGTGTTCAATCCTAAGCACGTGATCCTCTCGAAATTACGTTATAAATAAACCACACTTAATCAAACAAATAACTTAAAAGATTCACACATTACCACTTAAAACAAATTCTCCTCTCACCACAAAAGCATTTTTCACACGCCATCTCGCATAAAAGAAATACACTGCAAAAAACACTGCTTGTCTTACTTAGATTTTTGTCCTGTTTCTAGTCCATATATTTAAAATAATCTTAAATCGAGAAGCATTTTCTAGACAAGCAAAACATATTGTCTTTTTTTCCAGAAATAATATGCCAAAATTGAGTTTTTCCTTAAAACAAGCTAAACAATCTGCCAGTGATTGTACTTATTTACAAGATTATTGTACTTACCCCATTGGCAGATTATTGTGCTCTGTAGAAAATGCTTCTTGATTTAAGAATTGTTTTGATATTTGGACTAAAAACAAGACCTTTTTTTTTTGCAGTGTACATGTTATTAGTTAGTAATTATTATTATTGTTAGTTTACAATACACATATTCCACAGTGACCTGGTATACTCTACTAAAAATCTGACCATTGCAAGTGAATCAGTGTTTTTACATTCATCAATTTTACTTCTCCCACCAGAAAAGTGTACAGTACATTGTGCTTTCCATTCATCTTTAATACTTCACTCCCATAATAAAGATAAAGGGATAAATTGACATTTAAAGCACCTTTACGTAATGCAAACTTTTAAAAACAACACATATTTCACAGAGCAAAAACAAACTTTAAAATCAACCGGCGAAAAATAATGCATCATTTTCAACACAACATTTTCTTATACTCCAATGTGCCTTCAAACTTGCCTTAAATGTCTTATTCTTGCTTTTATAAGCCCTTGAAAAATCAATTCGACTTGGTCTCATACAAGAGAGAAGAGAGAGATAATGGAGAAGCTACGAAGTCAGTTTTTCTGTGCGTGTGTATTGTTTGTCGGTGTGTGTCTTGAGTTCATTTAGACGTGCTTGTCTTGAAGCGAGAGATCAGAGAGAGTGAATCAGTGCAGATGATCACACCTCGGCTATAAACATCAGAGCCAAAAATGCAAACCCACACGACTGAAGTGACACAGCGAATACTGCCTTTCTGCCTGGTTTGTTATTCTCCTCAGTCTTGCACAGACGCCGAGCACATTTTAAAACTATTGGAAATGCATGGCTGAGAATCACTGTATTGATATCCACTGGACCAAATAAGCCTTTTCAAGCTTTCGTCTTACGCACGTCATGATTTTGCCAAGTACGATGCGATCCTGGATTAACATATGTAATCCATACCTATTCCCTACCCCTAAACCCAACCATAACTGTAAATTATTCCCAAAATCAGATGGGAATAGTTGGATAACAATCATGTAGAAGTGCATAAACCTAACCGTAAGCCTAAACTTAACATAAACCGTAAACTTATCTCTTAATTCTAATTGGCTGATTGGAATGTTGTGCCAAGATCAACATAGATGTTAATCCAGGAACTTGTCCTACTTGGTGAAGTCAGGTTGGCGATCGTCTTACAAAAACACAAGCATACAGGTAACTCTGACAATGATTGCACTGATTGATCTAACCTAGTTTTCCACTTTCTGAGCACAGTTCAACTAAAACTGTCAATCACATGGCGGATTATATAAGAAAGATGATTTGATTTCAGTCAATGCTAATTCACAAATAGTATGTTATTTATGCCAATTCACACTTCCAGCAATTGTCACCAATATAAAACCACAACTATGAGCGTTTATAATATCCGTGTAGAGCAATTCTCAGTGCAGGGAGCAAGATTGGGGCTGCCACAAATCTTAAATGTTAGACATTTAAACAATTTAGTACTAACAATATTTGTTTTACACAAAACTAATAGCTAAGTGTGTAATAAACATTTACTGCTTAATACTGCTAAAAAGCTAGCTGACGGCTGTCACACGATTGATAATTTAATAATAATAGCTAATAGTGGCAGATAAATAGGCTTGACTTCATACTTTAAATGTGTGGACCTGCTGCTGGTAGGTTTATAATATTTACCATCTGAACTGACAAGGAAAAAATGCACTGAACTTGAAGATGGATTACAGTGTAAGAGAGCTGATTTGATTTCCGACAACGTTCATTACTTTTTCATTTTATATAGTGTTGACGTCCAATTTGGGCTAGTAATCATTGGTTAAAGTCAACTAATTATATATTATTTCTGCAAATTCACACCTCCAACAATTGTCACCAATATAAAACCACAAATCTGAGCATTTATAATATCCGTATAGAGCAATTCTCAGAGCAGGGAGCAAGATTGGGGCTGTCACATATCTTAAATGTTAGACATTTAAACAATTTAGTACTAACAATATTTGTTTTACATGATGAAACTAATAGCTAAGTGTGTAATAAACATTTACCTTATTGTTGTTCATTGTCATTTACTGCTTAATACTGCTGAAAAGCTAGCTGACGGCTGTCACACGATTGATAATAATAATACTAATAATAGTTAATAGTGGCAGATAAATAGGCTTGACTTCATACTTTAAACGTGTGGATCTGCTGCTGGTAAGTTTATAATATTTACAGGCAGATCTGACAAGGAAAAAATGGCACTGAACTTGAAGATGTGTGGAAAGTCTCGCTACGAAAATATTGTTAAAACATCATTTCTCACACTGATAGCATCAGTCTGAAGACCTCAAAGACAGTGACGGACGCTGCATGCTTGTGTTTCTCGCATGGTTACATTCTTCAGAACATTTATGTAGGATGTTTGTGTCGAAACAACACTTTACAAACTCCGTGAGATATTAAAAATGCATATTAGCCTAGCATTAAAACTTAAGCGCGGCCAAACAAACCACTGTAGGACTATTATAAAGAAATTGTTTTGTTTTAATCTGCTTGTTTTTTCCTCACAAAAAATAATATATTAGTATAACAGAGTATAAACGAAATCATTATACTGCATATAATGGTCTTAAAATGGTTTGTTTTTTACACTTAACACTAAATCGTCTCAAACATAAATAATGTGATGATCTTACCTGAATGTCTAACGTTATCAGTAAAACGCATGGAGCCCTAAAAACCCCGCGAATGTGATGAGGAGAGTAGCTGGAAAAAAACAGACACCCCAAAACATTGTGGATGTTGAATCTGTCAGTATCTGTTGAATAATAGCTCTCGGTCCACACCAGTGCTCAGGTGAAGACATCTGAGCCCGACTCACTCTGAGATCCAACTAAACAGAGAGAGAGAGAATGCGCGCGATCGCAATCCTGCAGTCGTGCGCGTGCACCAGTCACAACTGTCCATCCCTCATAGTAATGAATATTTTAAACTCGTAACATGATCTAAAGACTGAAAAATACAAATACGAGATGGTAATTAAAGGCACTGTTCACCCAATAATTAAATGCTAGTCACTATTTACTCACCTTCAAGTGATATTTAAGAGTTTCTTTCTTCTGTTGAACGCAAAATACGATATTCTGAAGAAAGGTGAAAACCTCTAACCATTGACTTCCGTAGTAGAAAACATAAATAAATGGTTTACAGGTGTTCAGCTTTCTTCAAAATATCTTCATCTGTGTTCAGCTGAAGAAAGAAACTGGTTTGTAACAAGGGAAGAGAGAGAGTAAATAATGAAATTGTTCATTTTTGGATGAAATATATCTTTAAGTAAAGGCGAGTTTTAATTATAGTTTCTGCATATTCATATTTAACACCCGAGGCCAGCTTTGACTCCTCCTTTTTAACCTTATATGGTGTCGCGCCCTTGACTCACGAATGTAAACAATAATGGTGGTCTGTATTTTGGTCTACAAAATGTTTATGAGAAGACTTATAATGTGCAACACGAAGCGTTTAGACTACTTTTAATCCTCTTTTATATCTCAGGAAGTGTAATTTTAGCGTGAGGTGTGTTGAAATATAAAATTATATATATTTTCTGAAGGAAATAGTGCTTTTAGTACTCTATTATTGGGTTGGTGTCAGCTTAATGCTAGATTTTAGATTTAATGTTAATGAATTTTTTCCAAAGCATTATGCAAAGCTATTACAATGCAATTTTTCTTTAAAAATTTATCGAATAAACATGAATGAAGTATTCTGTGAGGCAAAAACAAACAAAAACGTATATTTTCGTTATTTAAATGAAAGTAACCACCGGCTTGAAACTGTAAGTATTAAAATACACTTTTTTCTTGCTAGAACTGGTGTTTTGGGAACAATTTAGGGGTGGTTATATGATACTATTTTTAACTAAATCCTGAAAACTTTTTATGAAGGTTTGACGAGATAATTTTGCTGCCCTGTAAACAGAACATTTGTTCAATCTAAAGCCCTTGGGAAGATCTTTACAGCTAAAACAGCAATATGGCGGACTACAGGTGAGCATGTGCTCTAGTGCTTTTGTTTCTTTACAGAGTTACACCGCCACCTACTGGCCTGGCATATTGAATACAGTATTTTTAGTCATTTTTACAGATCCACGTAAACAGGTATCTTTTTTTTTTACAACACTGATGTCTGTAAACTTACAAAACGTTTTAAAACTTACATTCCTGATTTAAGTGCATTACTGTCATGTAAACAGTATTGTGACAACTAATCATTATAAGTGTTCTTACCAAATTGTCATAACCTTAATGTGTCTTTTAGCAATTCCCATAAATATAAATGGTTCTTGTTACAAAGACAAATGTAAAAATAGAAAACAAACAAATAATTAAATCATATAAATTTCTCAATTCTAACCTTTTCTTGACAGATTTTCTGAGATTCACCTCTCAAGAGTGCCAGCGTGACACCTCCAATATGCTTTATCCATTAAAACGAATGGTGCAACTCGCACGGAGGCTTCGGAAAGGTTTGAGTCCTGATGTGAACTGAAGGAAGATGTGTCTTTAACAAGCTTATAGTAGCTTGTAGGAAGAAGGTGCGAGACAAAGTTGAGGCGTACGGCTCACAGGTGTCTCCCTCCGTGCCTGACAACTGCACTGAAGCGCTCTGACAGTGGCATCTCATTACATAATTCAGTTCTCGGCGGGAAGCAGAGCGCCTGGACCCATATCTCTTCTACAGCTGGCGGGTTTTACCATAATTATGCAGCAAACGGATACAACAAAAGAGCTTTGAGGTGCGCGGAGTTGAGGTACTGTACACAGAACACAGGTGTTAATCGCACACAAACAGATGGTGTCTTTCTTCAGGCCATCACTGGGGAATATTATGCTTTTTTTAAATGCCTGACATTTAAACATATTCCCACTTACCTGATAGATATCACTGAAATTAAGACATTTAGTCAGAAATTACTTTGCACTGTTAAAACTGCTGGGTTCCACACAATCGATTTGTGTTGAGACAACATGTAGGATTTAAGTTGACTTGAAAAGGTTTTACAAATTTAAGTTGATTGAACATAAAACAATTAATTTGTCCTAAAAAAAACCTCAGAATTGTGTTGTTTCAACTCATTTGAAATAAGTAGATTGAACAAACAGCACATGTCATTTTCTGAGTGTGTGATTACCAGCAGATAATGTTTTTTTCGACACTGTAAGTTATTTTTAGTTCTGCCTAAATTTTTTTTAAGTTGAATCAAATTAAAACTTGAATCAATTAAACTGGCTTGAAACATCAAGTTAAAGTTTGTAGATAAAAAAAAGAAAGAAAGTTAAAACCTTATTAAAATAAGCGCAAGTGGCATACAAATATACATTGTCATGACTTTTTAATATCGTTTTTTTGCTGTCTATTAATGTTTTCTTTTTCTAATTTGATGGTAATTCTCAATCAAATCAATTTATTTTCCATATTCTCTATTCTTTTATACTGTGACTGCAGTTTAAATAGAGAAATGTGTTTTTTTTACTGTACCCATGTCTAAAGGAAATAATAGCTTAATAAACAGGCCCATAGATTGTAATATTCTTTTAATAATTCGTTATTTGGGGCAGCACGGTGGCGCAGTGGGTAGCACAATCGCCTCACAGCAAGAAGGTTGCTGGTTCGAGCCCCGGCTGGGTCAGTTGTCGTTTCTGTGTGGAGTTTGCATGTTCTCCCCGTGTTTGCGTGGGTTTCTTCCGGGTGCTCCGGTTTCCCCCACAAGTCCAAAAGACATGCTCTATAGGTGAATTGGGTAAACTAAATTGTCCGTAGTGTATGAGTGTGAATGGGTGTGTATGGATGTTTCCCAGTGATGGGTTGCAGCTGGAAGGGCATCCGCTGTGTAAAACATATGCTGGATAAGTTGGTGGTTCATTCTGCTGTGGCGACCCCGGATTAATAAAGGGACTAAGCCGAAAAGAAAATGAATGAATGAATAATTTGTTATTTGTAAATTGTTACTCACTGTTTAGATTTAGAAAAACGTATCACATTTTTTATTAAATCTAGTCTCATTTGATTGAACCAACAACCGAAGTGAGAGCTTTCAAATCTGACTCAGATTGAATCAGGGTGTCTGAATCAATACCCAGCCCTAAGGACTTTGTAATAATTTTATTTTTATTTATGTGTGATGGGGTTTATTGATGGTTTTTGAGGTTTAAAAAGAGTATGCATACTTCCTGAATTGAACTCTTACATAATTGATGTTGTTGATATTGACGTTGTTGTTGAGTGAAACTGAACCAGCACTGAAATTATTTACGATTAATAGAGACACTATTGTCTTTTAAAAGCTAGATTACAGCAGATTTCGCTTTTAATTAGATTAAAACTGTTGAAGAGTCTCTTAAACAGAGACTTCAAGATACAAATATCTTTCATAATTTGTGAAAAATGAGAACATTAAGCTTATAACATCCACAGCTTATGGATATTTCTTAGAGTCGTTAAGATTAAGACATTATTTTCATGCCAGTAAATCACATAATTCATTGTCTTCAAGCTTTTACATTTGTAATTTCCATTATTTCCGATGTTTCACAAGATTCTCATTGCAAAATGTAATGCCAAAATACAAGAAAACCTTAAATAAACTATGGTGACTTGATTAGGTTTGATTTAGCTTCTACATTAGCATGCAAAAGAGTAAATTCAATCCATGGCTATGCAGTTTTCATTAAACAGTAAGTGTTCAATGCTGAGATCTGTGAAGTGTGCGACGACCACCGAGCTAAATATATATTTTTGTTGTTGTTAGTAAATCAAAGGACAAATGATGGCAAGATGGCGGATAGAGTGTGTTTAGGAATATAATTGCACTACATATTTGCAATAACTGAAAAATCTGCTTCATTAACAGCTTGGAAGTTCATCAATGCAGTGCATATGTAAATATAGCCAAGATTGTAAAACAGCTGAAATTGCTTGCTGGAACTTTAACAAGTGTATAAAAGTACAGACGTACAAAATATACCTTAATTTAAAGTGCCCCTATTATGCTATCTGGAAAGTTTGTTTGTTTTTATGGTCTCCTATACAGTAGTTTTACATTTATACAAGGTAAAAAAAATCTGTGTAATTTATTCATAACATCCACTGCAGCCTCAGCTCTTTTCTCACTGTCTCTGAAACAGTTCATTCAAGGATCTGGTCTCTCTAAACCCCGCCTTTCAGAGATCCTACTTTGCTCTGATTGGTCAGATGGCAATACCGTGTTGTGATTGGTCGACACCAGATGTCAATATCTATATCAAATGCCTTCTTTTGTAATTGGTTGACACCAAATGGCAGTCACCATATCAAATGCCAGTCTCTCTCTAAACCCCGCCTTTCAGGAGCCTACTCTGCTGTGACTGGTCAGATGGCCCTACTCTTTAATGGTTGGTCAACAACAAATTTCAATGACCATATCAAATGCCAGTCTCTCTAAACTCCCCCTTTCAGATAGCCTACTCCAGTCTCATTGGTCAGATGGCTCTACTCTGTTGTGATTGGTCGACACCAAATGTCAATAACCATATCAAATGCCTTCTTTTGTAATGGGTTGACTCCAGATGTCAACTACTATATCAAATGCCAGTCTCCCTAAACCCCGCCTTTCAGGAGCCTACTCTGCTGTGACTGGTCAGATGGCCCTACTCTTTAATGATTGGTCGACAACAAATTTCAGTGACCATATCAAATTCCAGTCTCTCTAAACCCCGCCTTTCAGGAGCCTACTCTGCTGTGACTGGTCAAATGGCCCTACTCTTTAATGATTGGTCGACAACAAATTTCAGTGACCATATCAAATGCCAGTCTCCCTAAACCCCACCATTCAGAGAGCCTACTTTGCTCTGATTGGTCAGATGGCCATACTCTGTTGTGATTGGTCTACACCAAATGTCAATAACCATATCAAATGCCTTCTTTTGTGATTGGTTGACACCAAATGGCAGTTATCATATCAAATGCCAGTCTCCCTAAACCCCGCCTTTCAGAGAGCCTACTGTGCTCTGATTGGTCAGATGGCCCTACTCTGCTCTGATTGGTTGACACCAAAAGTCAATTACCATATCTATAACCATATTGCAAATCTGAACCTCTGCGCTTCCTCTGTATTTGTAAATGCAGTAATACGAACAGTCTTGGAGTCAGTTTTACCATATCATATAAAGAGACAATAACTTCATTTTTCAGCACTTTTGAAACTCTTGAGACATTTGCATTCACAAACAGTTACATACAAAAAAAAAGCATAATAAGGGACACTTTAAAAACTCATTAACACACTCAAGAACTGGTGGACAGCACATAAAACCATCTGATTTAGTGTTTTTTCAGTCAACATAGTCTGTGTTAAACAGAAGGTCTCGTTTTTTATGTCTGAAAAGAGGTGTTTACTGCTTGGAGAATAAGAAAACAAACACACACACACACACACACACACACACACACACACATCGGGATCAATTGAAGTCATCTTCATTCATGCATGAGGCAGCTTTGAACCTGACAAGTACACAGTGAGATAATTACAGATATTGATTAACCAGAATCCACATGTGTTCCTGCAAATCTGCCGCCTCTCTCTGCTTTATCGCCGTGTTTCCTAGACGGCTCTGACCGGCCGGATTCTGCTCCAGTAATCACCACATCACAGGGTATTTTTAGGCTACAAATCTCAGAAGCACACCGCCACGCCGAATGAAATCAAAGTCACAATAATGCACTGCAGAAATTTGACAGAACTTATCCAATCATATTATTCGTTCATATCGTTTTGTCTGTGTGTGTGTGTGTGTGTGTGTGTGTGTGTGTGTGTGTGTGTGTGTGTGTGTGTGTGTGTGTGTGTGTGTGTGTGTGTGTGTGTCTGTGAGATTTTTAGATTCAAAAACCTTTAAATATGTCTGCCATTTTTTTTAAAGGGACCATTTATCAGGCCCTTATGTTTGGTAATTGCACTTTAATCGCACTAAAAAGGTTATTAGTCAGTTATTGAAATGGCCTTTCTTCATTCACGTCATTAAAGTGCAATTACCGAACCCAGACCCCTGATAAAAGGCTTATTTGAAAAAAAAATAATGTCAGATTTAGAGACGTTCCATCTGAAAATTAATATACAGTATACAGTTTTTATTTAAATGTTTATTTAAATGTCGGAGGAAATTAAAATGTGTGTTTCATGTCATAATATATGCATAATTACCATTTTAACTTGCTCAGAAATGTAATGTAATGTGTATTAAATGTGTATAAATTGTATATTTCTTCTAAATGTCATTTGTGGGTTTAAGTTTTGATGTATTCACAAACTTACAGATGAATATAATAACTTAATTGTTGTTGATTTTTTTTGATATATCGAATAAATTCACTTAGTCAAGTATTGATGAGTATATTCAACAATAGCAGCTTCACGGAAGAGAGTAAAACCCTCTGAAATGCCCTTTAACCGCTTTACATCTGCTGACAGCGTCCCCTGCTGGACACAATACACACTTACTCTTATTATTATCGGACCAGGCGCTTTCCTTCTCGTTTCCGAGGCTGTTATTGCTCAATATACTACTTTTAAGAACATTAAAGTGTCACTGATAAATCTAGTGAGTGAAACACGATTTAAAGACAGCAGGTCGTAGAAGCACAGACAGTAAAAAAGACAGATGAAGGGTTAATGACGAGTTCTCTGCTGCTGTAAATCAGGTATCGCAAGCGAAGCGACCTCTGTGAAAACCATATAACAATATCTGCCCACATATATTGAGTTTGTGAGTGTATGGAGTCCGTGTATGTTCAGACAGGTGGTGTGTTTACTCTAAATCACCGCTGATCTGTCTCTGGTTCGCTGTAATTCGGTTAATTAGCATGGAAAATTCCACCCTGCAAACAGAAGAACAGCCCGAAGTGAGCTTTTATGACCGTCCCACACACAGTCAATATGTACCCAGCTAGGTGCTAAAACATTCCCTTAATGTTCCTATTAAGTTATATAATGTTATTTTTCTAATGTTTGTAGAACGTTCAAAAGTTTCAACTTTTAAGGCAAACATTTTGGTTTTAATGTTAATCAATTCATTCCTCCGGGTGCTCCGGTTTCCCCCACAAGTCCAAACACATGCGCTATAGGTGAATTGGGTAAGCTAAATTGTCCGTAGTGTATGTGTGTGTGTGTGAATGAGAGTGTATGGGTGTTTCCCAGTGATGGGTTGCAGCTGGAAGGGCATCCGCTGCGTAAAACATATGCTGGATAAGTTGGTGGTTCATTCCGCTGTGGCGACCCCTGATTAATAAAGGGACTAAGCCGAAAAGAAAATGAATGAATGAATGTATGTTAATCAATTCAGTCTCATTGGAACCTTATTTAAAACGTCATCAGAGCATTTCATTCCAATTGTATTAATGTGCTATAATGTGTTATAACGTTCTCAGTATGTTATGAAATGTTATTATGCTAATTAGGATATTTAAAACGACCAGTTTAATGATAATGTATTAACGTTGTTTTTCGGTTACAGCCTAATAATCTTATTCAAAATGTTGCTTTAAAACGTTAGTAGAACGTTTCGTTCACATTATATCAATGTGTTATGAACGTTTGCCATTAAAACGTTCTCAGTATGTTCATTCATTCATTCATTTTATTAATCTGGGGTCGCCACAGCGGAATGAACCGCCAACTTATCCAGCATATATTTTACACAGCGGATGCCCTTCCAGCTGCAACCCATCTCTGGGAAACATCCATACACACCCATTCACACTCATACACTACGGATGATTTAGCTTACCCAATTCACCTATAGCGCATGTCTTTGGACTTGTGGGGGAAACCGGAGCACCCGGAGGAAACCCACGCCAACACGGGGAGAACATGCAAACTCCCCAAAGAAACGCCAACTGACCCAGCTGAGGCTCGAACCAGCGACCTTCTTGCTGTGAGGCGAACGTGCTACCCACTGCGCCACCGTGAGGCCCCATATTATTATTATATAATTATTATATTATATAATTACTATATAATTATATAATATAATAATATATTAACATTTTTTGGTGATAGTCCAATAATTTTATATAAAACGCTTTAAATGTTGTTAGAACGTTCCATTCACATTGTATTTGCTATGAACGTTTGCCTAACGCTCTCAGTACGTTATAAAACATTATTATGGTCATTTATGGTCGTTTTTTAGATAATGTAATAACATTGTCTTTTGGTGATAGCGTAATAATGTTATTCAAAATGTTGCTTTAAACGTTATTATAACGTTATATTCACATTATATTAATGTTCTAAGAACGTTTCTCTATCAACTACACAAGAATGTTCCTTTTAAATAATGTTATGTGCTAATATGCCCCTTAACTGTTATGGAGCATTATGGAACGTTCTGAGAATGTTCCCTGTTAGCTGCGTAAACGTCGTCAGAACATTACAGTATTTTTCCTTACGCATTAGACATTCAGTCAAAAATTCATAAGAAGTCGCAGCGCTTGCTGTCACTATTTATTTATTTACACTGACCGTGTGGTAGAAGGTTAATGTAGTTTATCTGCTTTTGGGGAATTCAATACAGTTTGTTATGATGCGCTTTCTGAATTATTAATGGAATCTTCTGTTCAAGCCAGCAATGAAAGCATACAGATCTTACATAACGTCATACAATCAAACTCATCTCATGTTGTACTGTCTGTCACTGGAGCCTCAATAGCACTGCATTTCTACTGATTTTGTATGGTTTCACCTCCATCTAAGCTGTGAAATTAAATGAAGACTGCTCGGGGGGGTGGGGGGGGGTTGCTCTCAAGATATTTATCCTTAAACAACTGCTACTGCAATGCTCTCAAGCACAAATATACTGTAGGTAATTAGACAGAGGATCAGACAAGAACATAAATGCAGAAGTAGTCAAATGGAGCTGCCTGGTATTTACAAGTGAAATATTATGAAGTCCAAATATTCAATGCAATCTGCAGTAAAATATACATCATGTAACTTTCCTCTGACTGAAGGCTCGATTCTACTGAATCATTCATTCAGAGATGTTGTTTGAATAATTGGTATTCATTTGCTGTGGTTGGCTGTAGTTTACAGATACCTTTTGGTGGAAGTTTGCTTTCATATTTGAGTGTTTTTTTTTTATTTAAGTAGTTTAAAAAGTTATTAATTTGAGCAGGCACGTTAAAGTGAATTGGAATTATTTAATATTTCAGATTTATAAAACTAGAAAACATGCCAAGTCAGAAAACACTGTTTTAGCCAACCCGGTCTCATTCTGAAAACGTAACCTTATATACATTTCTGGAGATCGGCAAATACGTCACAGGAGGTATGTTTTTTTGCAGTTTTTATTTTCGCGAATCTACCAGAGGCCGCTGTGTACGCTTTTTCAGATCTCAAATTTCTCTTGCGAGTGCTATTCATGCCTGCTGTTCTCGCGTAAATCCACCAGAGGCCGCTGTGGACTGACTGACTTACCCACCCTCCTCCTTTCCTAAACCCAACCAATAGTGTTTTCAAAAGCACCGATTGACCCGCCCACCCACTTCCATAAACCCAACCAATAGTGTTTTCAAAAGCACCGATTGACCCACCCACTTCCATAAACACAACCGATAGTGTTTTTAAAAGCACAGATTGACCCGCCCACCCACTTCCATAAACCCAACCAATAGTGTTTTCAAAAGCACCGATTGACCCGCCCACCCACTTCCATAAACCCAACCAATAGTGTTTTCAAAAGCACCGATTGACCCGCCCACCCACTTCCATAAACCCAACCGATAGTGTTTTCAAAAGCACCGATTGACCCATTTGTTTCTGTTTTACCTGCTGTCTGGAACCTTTCTTCGCCGGAGTCGAACCCCATCATTGCGGTCAACTCCGCTCCTTGTCACAAGTCCGCCGATGTATGCGACGAGCCATTGGGCAAACTGGTAACAGCGGAAAAGCCATGCATACGGAGGTAAGCGGTCAGCTGTTAAGCGTGAAAAGGAACGACGTCATACCGCCCCCTAGCGTTTGTTTTAAAGATGAAATGCAGCCATACGTACCTCTGGCTAAATAATCCGTGATCTCCAGAAATGTATATAGGGCTAAGTTTTCAGAATGAGCCTATGTTGGTTTTAGCAGTATATGCAAACCATGATATTATAATTATTTTATTTTTTTTCCTTTTACCCAATTAAACTGAATTTCTAAAATAAAAAATATTAATTCATTAATTTTCCTTCGGCTTAGTCCCTTTATTCATTAGGGGTCGCCACAGCAGAATGAACCGCCAACTTATCCAGCATACGTTTTACACAGCGGATGCCCTTCCAGCTGCAACCCAGTACAGGGAAACACCCATACACACTCATTCACACACATACACTACGGCAAATTTTGTTTATTCAAAATCACCTATAGTGTTTGGACTGTGGGGGAAACCGGAGCACCCAGAGGAAACCCACGCTAACACGGGGAGAACATGCAAACTCAGAAACACAGAAATGCCAACTGACCCAGCCGAGACTAGAACCGGCGACCTTCTTCCTGTAAGGAGACAGTGCTAACCACTGAGCCACCGTGTCGCCTACAATTAATATTATATCATTTAAATAGTACTTTAGTGAATATTATAAACTTAATTATCTTTTTTTTTGTGATGTTTTCAGTTTTATGACAATCTCTGAGCTCAGATTCACTCATGCAACTTACTCCAGGTTAAAAAAACAGATTTAATCAATGTATTATGCTTCAGTCTGTGAAAATACTTCGGCCTAATAGCGAATAACTGCTTTATTCACTCACCGGTGCAGTTTTAATCACATTTGGAGCAGCAATTTAGGATTCTGAGTGCAAAACTAAAGGAGTGTGACATTTCCATTTCCAGGCATATACTGTCATCTAATATGAGCTTTCTGCTGCCACATAAAAGTTGTGAAATTTCAAATGAATGTCAGCGCTTTCAGTGCTTTCAAAGAGCGCTGCCAATTTGCTGTGAAATTTCTCCTCAGGGCAACATATGACCAGCGTAGCTTTTATATACAAGTTGAGTCC
Source organism: Danio choprae (assembly GCA_903798125.1). Taxonomy (NCBI): domain Eukaryota; kingdom Metazoa; phylum Chordata; class Actinopteri; order Cypriniformes; family Danionidae; genus Danio; species Danio choprae. The sequence goes on along the minus strand of CAIGQW010053927.1, from coordinate 3,691,256 downwards.
ATCTCTTTCAATCTCTTCAGTATTGTTGCCGAGCTCACCTGCTCACTGGTTTGAGGTCAGTGATGGGTTCGTGCGGTTGACAGCACCGGTGAGCTTAACTCTGACCCTGAGTCAGTGAAATGTAAGGATGAGCACTGACACAGATGATCCTCTCACTTCACATTAGTAAAGCAGTGTTGGCTGATGCTTAACGTTTAAGAGGGTCTAATGGTTCTTCTCGTGATGGGGGCACAAATGGTCACAACTGATAGAAAGGAAAAGCTATTTTTTCAAGATTCTTTACACAGAGTAACATCTCTGTTTATAACCATTTCATCTTGAAGAACTCCGTTATGGTTAGTTGCATTCATTCATTCATTTTATTTTCGGCTTAGTCCTTTTATTAATCTGGGGTCGCCACAGCGGAATGAACCGCCAACTTATCCAGCATATGTTTTTACATAGCGGATGCCCTTCCAGCTGCAACCCATCACTGGGAAACATTCATACTCATTCATACACACACTCATTCATTCATTCACACACATACATACATACACTACGGACAATTTAGCTTACCCAATTCACCTATAGCGCATGTCTTTGGCCAACACAGGGAGAACATGCAAACTCCACACAGAAATGCCAACTGGCCCAGCCGAGGCTCGAACCGGCGACCTTCTTGCCTAACCAACTCAGCCTAAACAGGCTGAAGGTATCTTCTGAATTTGAAGGGAAGCTGCTTATGGGGCCATTCACATATCGCGTCTTTTGTGCGCACGCTCACATTTCCCAGTCCCAGTTGAAAACCACGAGTCACGTGACAAGAACTGACCGATCAGCTTCATACTTTGGAATATACACATTTAGGTAGACTAATTACCTCAGACAAACACAGAACACCCAAACACTGCAGTGCTTTTTCATACTATGGATGTCAGTGGTTACAGGTGTCCAGTTTTCCTCTAAATGTCTTATTTTGTGTAAATAAACCGGTTTGGAAAAAGTGAATGATGAGAGATTTTTAAGTTTTGGCCGAACTCTTTAAGTCTTTTGAATATGTCGAGCTGCTGTGATCAACCCATTGTAATGTTTCTCAGTGAATATTAAATTAATAAAAGAGCTGCAGTTCATTTAGTATTTTTATAGGTATATTTTATTTTTTTAAAGTAACTTTAAAGTAAAGTAATTAGTAATCTGATTACTTTTTACATTAGGTAATTAGTGATGTAATCAGATTACAATTTTCCAGTAGTAATCAGTCATTTGTAATCGATTACTTTTTTTAAGTAACTTACCCAACACTGGGGCCTCACGGTGGCGCAGTGGGTAGCACAATCGCCTCACAGCAAGAAGGTCGTTGGTTCGAGCCTCGGCTGGGTCAGTTGGCATTTCTGTGTGGAGTTTGCATGTTCTCCCCGTGTTGGCGTGGGTTTCCTCCGGGTGCTCCGGTTTCCCCCACAAGTCCAAAGACATGCGCTATAGGTGAATTGGGTAGGCTAAAAAAATTGTCCGTAGTGTATGTGTGTGAATGGGTGTGTGTGGATGTTTCCCAGTGATGGGTTGCAGCTGGAAGGGCATCCACTGCGTAAAACATATGCTGGATAAGTTGGCAGTTCATTCCGCTGTGGCGACCCCAGATTAATAAAGGGACTAAGCCGAAAAGAAAATGAATGAATGAATGAACTGTCTTTCAGAAGCGGTTTTACAGCATGCTCATTAAAAGTCATACTAACTTACACCAAAATACAAACCTTATCATAGACTTATTGTGAAGATAATTATATATATGGAACCTTATAAAAAGGCTTATATTTAACACCAAAGTTGTGCTGCTATTGTTACTAACTGAATAATTGTAATTTGGTGATGTTTAAAACCTTTTTTCTAAATTCTTTTTCCTGATTGAACCTTATACCTTTGAGAATCAATGTAAATGCCATGGATATGAATCATCCAGCAATCAGAGTGCGAAGGGCATTTGCTTCAATCCTAGTGGAGTTTTCTGTCTTTCTGAGGAATATGTGAGATTGCATCAGTCTTGAGGGGGAAAAAAATCAATAGCGCTCCGCCGGACCCTTATTTTGTTATTCTTTGGTTTCATTTTTTGTTTCATTAGTTTATTTTCGTACTTTATTTTGACCCGCAAATCTTGCCTCATCCTCCTCCTGTGGGAATCTTATCGTTTTGGTCAGTCATGTTTTTTTTTTTTTGCTGTAGATGTGCTTTTCTGATACTTTTGATGCTTTTTTATTATGAATGACATGCATTTATATCATAATATAATATATAGATGTACATATAATTTAAAAGCTGAGCTCATAGCATCGTCATTCCAGTTTTTGAGTGTTATGATAGTGTTAAAATGCATATCATCATCAATGCTGACAGCAATTCATATTCTGAAGAATCAATCATTCATTCATTCATTTTCATTTCGGCTTAGTCCCTTTATTAATCTGGGGTCGCCACAGCGGAATGAACCGCCAACTTATCCAGCATATGTTTTACACAGCGGATGCCCTTCCAGCTGCAACCCATCTCTGGGAAACATCCATACACACCCATTCACACTCATACACTACGGACAATTTAGCTTACCCAATTCCCCTATAGTGCATGTCTTTGGACTTGTGGGGGAAACCGGAGCACCCGGAGGAAACCCACACCAACACAGGGAGAACATGCAAACTCCACACAGAAATGCCAACTGACCCAGCTCGAACCAGCGACCTTCTTGCTGTGATGCTAATACTGCGCCACCGTGAGGCCCCTGAATAATCATATTTTGAGGAAACGAAACAGAAGAACATTTGTTAAAGGTAGAAATTCACAGTAACTTTTGTGTGCCTGTGTAAGTTCAGCTCTTTAAACACCCATAGTCTAATAACAAATAAGTACGCCACACAAATCTCCACGAGAACACAAATAAACTCCGTCAACATTGACTTGCCGCTGATGTGGAGGCTGGCAGAGCACACGAGCTTAAAATAAACAGATCAATGTAATAAAGAAAGGTTAACTTAATAAACAAAGCAGGTGGGAGAAGAGACGGACGGACGGATGGATGGAAACGTCCTGCGCCCTGTCAATGAACTCCTCACGCTGGGCCTGAAATCGGTTTATTTTGGCCTTGTCTTGGGATGATGAGACTGACTAATCTGCAGATCATGTCAGGATCAGATCAGCGAGCTGTAAAACACATGATTAACTGGTTATATGTGACATTAGCGGAGAGAAAGTCAAGCAGCGCTGTCATGTGTGTGTTATTGAGATTGTGGCCAGAGTTATGGTGGACAATCAAATGACTGGAAAACATGATAGAAGTAGTACACTATAATTGATTTACATTCACACTTAATCATGTAGTATATTCTTCATGTAGACACAAATTCCCTTTAAGGCAAGTCATTTCACTGGGCGGCCATCTTTGAAACCTCTCAGCTTCCTGAAGCCTCTCGGGCATGCAAGTGCAGCTCCTATCACTTTGAATGGGTTTTAAGAGTTCACACTTAGCTGATGATTGATAATAAAGCGTGTTTGGCATGCTGTCCCAGGAGAGAGCCCTGAGCTAAGAATATCCTCGAGCCCGGGGCTCCCTCCCATTTGAAGGGCGAGAGGGGAGTTTGAGCTCAGGTAGGTCTCGAGAACTCCCCTGCTGTGAACGTGCTTGAGATATATCTTAAGATGCTATTTTGAAATAGTCAATTTACTTATTGTGAATGTCTTTGGATGGTGGGAGGAAACCGGGAAGCCTGGCGAAAACCCACGCGAGCACGGGGAGAACATGCAAACTCCGCACAGAAACGCCGACCGGCCTGGTGAGGGGCAAAACCAGTGGCGTTCTTGCTGTGAGGCAACAGTGCTAACCACTGGGCCGCCGTGCCACCCAGTCAGGAGAAGGGAAGCAGTAGGGGTGAAAGGGGGGATTCTTCAAGACGAAGATGACTGGAGTGGAAAACTCTGCTTATTTGTAGTGTGTCAGTATTCGTCAGTACTCGAAATTAGTTTATAAATAAACCACACTTATTTAATAGTTTATTTTAAACTGCATAAATGCACTAAACTGCATTCTTTAGGTTGCCCAAGCTAATTCACGTGCACTCAAAGGGAAAGAGATCTCAACATCAGCCACCTTTATAGCTATTTTGTGAAGGACATGATCAGATGTCATCTTGTCAGTCAAACTTCTTAACTACTGTACCTTTAAGAATCAATAACTTAAGTGTGACACTATCATCCTCTGAATAATGCCTTTTGAAGTAGTTTCCAACTTTTTCCTGACAGCAAATCTTCTCCCAAAATGACTTGGTTTGTTGACGTTCAAGTGGTTTCCGTCATGTGATTTGCATTTGAATGGTGGAGGTGGGAATTCATGAGACTTTAACTTGCGTTTATTTCATAATGATTACAAAACTAGAGAACATTTGTTTTCAAGTGTAGTTGGTTCGTTTAAAAGTAGAGATTTCAAGCTTTATGTAGATATATTTCTCAGGTCTGTGAGGCAATTATTCACTGAGATTTCAGTGCGTTTGCAGACCAAAGAGGGTTCATAATAATGAAGCTGCACAAACTGTTCTAAAGACACACATATGGACCGAGCCCCTCCCCCAGAGAATCATCTTTCTATATTGATTGAGGATTGGCTTCTTTACTAGAAGGTGGGGCTTTCTTCACTAGAACAGCCATATTGACCGTTACACTCTTCCCCTTTTAAAACTATACAAGTGAAATGTCTTGCTTATTCCATAACCTTTAGTGTCCCCCATGTATAGACATCAGTACATCAGAGACTTTTAACATAGCAACCAATAAGAACACCTTATCAACACCTTAGTCATCGAATATCAATGTTACACCAAGGCAACTCTCCATAACAACCTAGAATCCAAATAGTGAAGGGCTATGATCCACTATAAACATTATAGAAACACCCTAGCAACTTCCCAGAACAGCCTAGTAACCAAAAAACAATGCCACAGCAACCATCCAGAACACCATGGCAAAACCACCATAGCAACAACATGGCAAATTCACTACAAACCACTCAAAACATCTTAGCAAAACCCTAGCAACAATGCAGTACTTCCTAGTAACCACCTAACAATGCCCTAGCAACTATGCAGAACACATAGATAACTTTTGGATATGGAAATCCACACTGTGTAAGCAGTCTGTAGGAAACAGTGAACTCTTAACTCGTGTGTGTATATTTTGCATGGCTGTTGTTGTCCTACATGAAAACGCTCCAATTACAGTGTGTTTTCCATCTGTCGGTGTGCTCTCCACTTCAGCTTCTGCTCAATCATCTCTCCTGCCTCTTCACATGTTTGCCGTTCTTCCTTTCATCGCACCTCTCTTCTCTGAGTGTCAAAGCCACAAGCGGTCTCTCGGTTTCTCCTTTCTTTTATCTTCAGGGTGGATCACAGACGTTTGTGGTGTTTTAATGACTTCCACTGGGACGGCTCACTCGCAGCTGGTGCGAACTGGCGAGTTACCTCCTGAAATGCAGCACATGCTGAGGGACAAAGAGTCAAAAAGGGCAAACTAGTTGGGTGGTAAGAGTTTTCTTGGTTGAGATGTGCTTACTCTCGTGTCCTCGGATGACTTCCTTAATTCTGATTGAATATAGAAGCATAGACCTCACAGGAATTAGGGCTGTGACAATCGTTTAATTCAGTTACAGTGTCCAACCAAGACAGAAGAGTCTAAATGGACATGCATTGACAAACCTAGCAAAAACTCAAAACACTTTAGCAGCTCCCTATAACAGTTTAGGGACACATTAGAAACTGCCTGTGACAACCTAGCAATGCCATAGCAACTGCCAATGACTCCATAGCAACAACTCAGTAATACCTTAGCTACCCAGAACACCTTATCAGCACTCAAGTAGATGTCAGTACACTTTAGCCTTTGCAACTACCCATGACACCTTACCAACACCACATAAACTGCCCAAAACACTTTAGTAACACCCTAGCAACTGCCCATTAACACCTCAGCATTGGCATTGCAACTGCCCAGGGTACCTTAAAAACATTACAGCAGCTGCCAAAACCACCTTATTAACAACCTAGCAACTGCCATTGACATCTTAGCAATGTCCCGGCAGCTGACAAGAAGGAATTATCAACACCCTATAAACTGCCTACTGTATAACACATTTTTAATTCCATTGCAACTACCAGTGACTCTATAGCAACACATTAACAATGCCTTAGCTACCAAGAACACCCTAAAAACACCCTAGTAAGAAACTAATACACCTTAGCAATGTCCTGGCAACTGCCCTCTAAAAACCTTAGCAACACCATAGCAACTGCCTGAACACTTTAGTAACACACTAGAAATTGTCCATGACACCCCAGAAGTGCCATTGCAACTGCCCTGGATACATTACCATTGTCCCAGTAGCTGCCAAAACCACCTTACGAACATCCTAGCAACTCCCTATGACATCTTAGTAATGTCCTAGCAGCTGCCAAGAACAATGTACCAACAAGCTGCCCGTAACACCCTAGCAGTGCCATAGCAACTGCCAATCACTCCATAGCAACATCTTAGCAATGCCTGAGCTACCCAGAACAACGTACCAGCACCCAAGTAGCTGCTAGTATCTTTTAGCAATGTCTTAGCAACTGCCCATGACACCTTACCTACACCATAGCAACTGCCCAAAACACTTTAGTAACACCCCAGCAATGGCATTGGAACTAATATTACTACTATAGCAACACCTTAGCAATGCCTTAGCTACACTAAACTTATCCCAGAACACCTTATCAACACCCTAGTAACTAACCAGCACATCTTAGCAATGCCCTCACAACTGCCCCTTACACCTTAGCAACACCATAGCAACTGCCTAAACACTTTAGTAACACAGAAATTGTCCATGACACCTCAGAAGTGCCGTTGCATTAGCAAGAAGTGCTATTAGCAATGTCCCAGTAGCTGCCAAAACACCTTAGCAACGTCCTAGCAACTCCCCATGGCATCTTAGTAATGTCCTAGCAGTTGCCAAGAACAACTTACCAACAAACTGCCCGTGACTCCCTCGGAATGCCATAGCAACTGCCAATCACTCCATAGCGACATCTTAGCAATGCCTGAGCTACCCAAGTAGCTGCTATTACACTTTAGCAATGTCTTAGCAACTCCCCATGACACCTTACCAACACCATAGCAACTGCCCAAAACACTTTGGTAACACCCCAGCAATGGCATTGGAACTAATATTACTACTATAGCAACACCTTAGCAATGCCTTAGCTACACTAAACTTATCCTAGAACACCTTATCAACACCCTAGTAACTAACCAGCACATCTTAGCAATGCCCTCACAACTGCCCCTTACACCTTAGTAACACCATAGCAACTGCCTGAACACTTTAGTGACACTCTAGAAATTGACCATGACACATTAGCAATGCCATAGCAACTGCCAGTGTGCTCCACACAGGTGAGCTGGCTTGACAACCACCTGTAGTACACACTCATCCTGTCTTAATGCAGCAGACATTGTGTTAGAAACTCTCATATGCTTTACATGTTTGTTTATATAACTGCTATTTTCATTTATAACACTTAAAACATTTTTGCATCTCGCTTAAAATACATTATGAACAGCAGCTACGCTAATTATTTTCTTTATTCTCTATTTCCATACTCGGGATATACCCATCCCGAGGCCCCTGGAGACTATGCAGCGCCATTGATGCGAACTAAGACCTGTGGAGAAATGATGCCAACGTATCCATAATCCTGGACCAGGCCGTATCCCGAGCTGATGCTGTGGTGGTCATGGAGGAATGGCGTGCATGAGACTGATTCCTGAAAGGCCACAGTGACAAATTGATCCTGTGGGCCAGCCTGACCACCCACTGGTGTCCTACTCACACCTGCAGTTCTCCACGATGGACATCCAGCTTCTCCAGCCTCCGGCGCCTAGACTGCAGCTCCACACAGGAAGTTTGGCCAGAAGAATAATGATCGTGCTTAACAGAGCCTGGTTTCTCTCAAGGTTTTTTTCTTCTCTTCACTTCGTCAATTGGTGAAGTTTGGTTCCTCGCCACTGGCCTGCTCGGATCGGGACTTGTGGAGCTGCGCTTCGGTGGATTTGCTCTTCAGTGAACTTTCAGCAGTGAAACTTAAACCACACTGAACTGTACTAAACTCTGACATCTGGACTTTACTAGAACATGTTAAGCTGCTTTGACACAATCTACATTGTAAAAGCGCTATATAGATAAACTTGAATTGAATTCAATTGAAATTCTTTCCTTCCAGTTGACTGTAGAAGAGCACAGATTTGGTAACAGACTCATATATTAACTCTGCTGAAGTCTCAAATGTGTATTAGCGTGCTTATATTCATTGAGAGTCCACATCACCAACACACGTGAAGCGCTTCTGTAGGGCTCCCCCTAGAGATTAAACACAGCACATGAATTATTCATCCTCCACACACAGCCACAGATCAAATTTTGCTGGAGTTAGTGCAAAACAATGGGCATGAATGATGAATTAGCCATTTCTGATCAATGTCTCTGAGGACAAACGATAAGAAACAGAGTCAACGGTTTATTCATGTCTGCAGGGTTATTTCAGGATCATTCCTGAACTACTTTCTGAACCTGCTTTAAAAAAAAAAGAATATTCGTGTGTTGTGATTTGAAAGAGCCTGCCTATAAAAGGTTCTGTCAGGCTCACAGAAATGTGCCCTGGTCAAGCTTAGAGTCTTAAACTTTATTAAACATGACTTGATTATTTATACGACGGATAGAAAATGAGCACAAGTGTGGTTTATTTATAAACTAATTTCGAGAGGATCACGTGCTTAGGATTGAACACGGCTGGCACCACATCAGCTTCGTTTATTGCACCAATCAGACGAATACTGACACACTACAAATAACCAGAGTTTTCCACTCCAGTCATCTTCGTCAAGATGAATCCCCCTTCCACCACTACTCCTTCCTTTCTCCTGACTAGGTGGCATGGTGGCCCAGTGGTTAGCACTGTTGCCTCACAGCAAGAACAAAACCGGTTTTGCCCCTTACCGGGCCGGTCGGGGTTTCTGTGCGGAGTTTGCATGTTCTCCCCGTGCTCGCGTGGGTTTTCCCCGGGCTTCCCAGTTTTCGCCCACCGTCCAAAGACATTCACCATAAGTAAATTGACTTCTCAAAAATAACATCTTAAGATATATCTCAAGCACGTTCACAAGCAGGGGAGTTCTCGAGACCTACCTGAGCTCAAACTCCCCTCTCGCCCTTCAAACTGGAGGGAGCCCCTGGGCTCGAGGATATTCTGAGCTCAGGGCTCTCTCCCGGGACAGCATGCCAAATACGCTTTATTATCAATCATCAGCTAAGTGTGAACTCTTGAATGAAAATAAAGAGATAAAGTTAGCATTCCTCAAATAGTATGACATCTCATTTCTGATTGTTCACTTCAACAAACCATTTTAGTCATCATTTGATTGGTTTACTTGATGAATTGTCACGCTGTTTAATGGTCTACCTGGAAACAAAGTCGACAAGCCAAACTCCCTCAACAAAGTAAAACAGCCAAATCTATTTTCAGACGTCTGTGATGTTTGCAGCATATAGACTCTTAAACTCTCCATCAAATCAAAATCATTTTTTTAGAGGTTATTATGAGGGTGGATCATTGGTTAGCATTGCCACCTCACAGCAAGAAGCTGCTTTTTGCTTTGAGGTGACAGTGCTAACCATTAAGCCACCGTGCCACCGAGCCACAACCACTTAATGGTCACAATAAATGCCCAAATGTCATTGTACAGACTATCAAAAGAAATGTCAACTTTCTATAATTTTGGAAGGTTCTAATGAGATGATGTGTTGATGAATTTTAATGTCGGTGTAGTGCCGAAGAGGTGCCATCATCTCATTACCAATCAACATGATCCACTAATCAAAATCAAATGCAAAGTAATGAAATATACAGTACATTATGCAAGGAAACAGCATGTCAAACGGGTAGAACTGGCGGAGTTGCATTATTCATGCAACAGCAGGTGAGCAATACTTGTGTTTCTGTATCCAGCTGCTTGCTTTGATATTTTATCACCCAGCGGATGGACATTTAAAAGCATGCCTTACAGGGAAGGTGCACCCAAAAATAATAATGTGCTTTTAATTATCCCACACTCAACAATTTAGATTTGCTTGCATGGTTTATTTATACTTTATTCTCCAGTAGGGGCCTCACGGTGGCGCAGTGGGTAGCACGTCCGCCTCACAGCAAGAAGGTCGCTGGTTCGAGCCTCGGCTGGGCCAGTTGGCGTTTCTGTGTGGAGTTTGCATGTTCTCCCTGTGTTGGCGTGGGTTTACTCCTGGTGCTCCGGTTTCCCCCACAAGTCCAAAGACATGCGCTATAGGTGAATTGGGTAAGCTAAATTGTCTGTGGTGTATGTGTGTGAATGAGAGTGTGTGGATGTTTCCCAGTGATGGGTTGCAGCTGGAAGAGCATCCGCTGCGTAAAACATATGCTGGATAAGTTGGCGGTTCATTCCGCTGTGGCGACCCCAGATTAATAAAGGGACTAAGCCGAAATGAAAATGAATGAATGAATGAATATTCTCCAGTAGCCAGTGACTTGCATTATATAAATCCCCAAGGACCACGGTTTCAGCTGGAAACCTCCTTTAAAGTCAGCGTGAACCGGACGCTTCGCAGACTTTTATTCCTGATGATGTATTTCCAACTGAAATGGAGTATTGAGTTTTATTATCTTTCATTTGCAGCAAACGAATGGTTGGAGGGGCGTGGCTAAGCATATCATGCCCACTCCATCAAACTGACATCATCAGAGAAGGACTGCCAGAGCAGAAGCAGATGGGCAGATTCTGATGAAAGAAACCAAAGCAAAGTTATTTTTATTCAGTGGATTTGATTAATTGTTTACGAGATTAACAATGTGTGCTAGCAGTGTGCGAATTATATTTTGACTATTGGGGGATTGGCATTTTTTTCATTTTGTGTAATGCCTCAGTGAACCACATTTATATGCTTAATTTAATAACATCTAATTTGTTAATCAAATGTGTTAAGTTTTCAGTGTTTTGAGGGGCATTGGGTGATTCTCAATGACATTTGTGATATTAAGTGAAGTTTATTTATGAACTAATGTGGAGAGGATCACGTGCTTATGATTGCTGCGGCTGGTCCCGCATTATCCAATTCATGATTCACCAATCAGACGATTCCTAAGCCACTATAAATACCCTAAGTTTCATATCACAGCCATCTTCGTTTTGAAGAATCCCCCCTTCCACCCCTACTCCTCCTTTCCTAGATGGGTGGCACGGTGGCCCAGTGGTTAGCACTGTTGCCTCACAGCAAGAACGTCACTGGTTCTAGTCCTTACCAAGCCAGCTGACGTTTCTGTGTGGAGTTTACACGTTCTCCCCGTGCTCACGTGGGTTTCCGCCGGGTTCCCCGGTTTCCTCCCACCATCCAAAAACATGCAACTTAAGTTAACTGACTAATCCAAATCGGCATCATAGACGTGCTCCTAGTAAGTAGTCATCTCAATAGCAATTACTATCTGTTCAGTAGCTACTACAGCAGGGGAGTTCTCCAGATCTACCTGAGCTCAAACTCCCCTCTCGCCTTGCAAACGGGAGGGAGCCCCGGGCTCTCTCCCGGACAGCATGACAAACACGCTTTATAACCAATCATCAGCTAAGTGTGAACTCTAGAAACAAAGTGACAAATGTGACAAATTTGCATTCCTCCACCAATAAAATGGATGCCCATGACAGACTGCACTTATTTATTAGTTATTTTACTGTATAACTTCCGTATGCGAGCAAGTGTGTAATAAAATACAAACTATGTATCTAATTTTATGATACTTTTAGGTTTAGATGTTGATGCAAAACCTATTTTACAAGCAAATGTTTAGTGAAAACTCACGCTGTCTGTCTGTCTGTGCTCTAGAGCATGCATTCACTATGCTATGAACCGTTTTAGGGGGTTGGTCAAACGTATATTTATCTCTTATTTAGAATATTCATTCATTCATTCATTTTCATTTCGGCTTAGTCCCTTTATTAATCTGGGGTCGCCACAGCGGAATGAACCGCCAACTTATCCAGCATATGTTTTACGCAGCGGATGCCCTTCCAGCTGCAACCCATCTCTGGGAAACATCCATACACATCCATTCACACTCATACACTACGGACAATTTAGTCTACCCAATTCACCTGTACCACATGTCTTTGGACTTGTGGGGGAAACCGGAGCACCCGGAGGAAACCCACGCCAACACAGGGAGAACATGCAAACTCCACACAGAAAGGCCAACTGACCCAGCCGAGGCTCGAACCAGCGATCAGCGACCTTCTTGCTGTGAGGCGAACGTGCTACCCACTGCGCCACTGTGAGGCCCCTTCAACAGATGATTCATGGGAAAAATCCACCTTCTGCCAATTTTCCAAATGATCAACTAGAAGTCAAGTTATTATTTGTTGGTCTTATAACTTGGATCGACGACAAGACTTTTGTCAGGTAGTGTTTTCGCTGGAAATGGACGTTGCTTTTCTCAACTCCTCTCGTCACCTTCTCTACATTTCGGGTAGCCCATGAAGCATCAATTTCTCTGCTCTCCAAATATGGTGTTAAACGTTGTATAAAACCAATCAAGAAGCTTAGAAATGTACACAAACAGTGACATAAATGCTAATCATTTGTGAAAGGGAAGCCCCGCTTCAAACTGACAGGCACGCGATTGGTCCTCCAGACAGACACAGCAACGCTCTGTCTAAACAAGCTCGCAGATCGCTTCAGAAGAATTCAATACTGTTTGGTATAATGCAGTGTGGATGAGAATCAACCTGTGACTGATGTTGAGGAAGTTAATAAGGTCATGTGTAGCAGTGTGTGTTGAAACAGCATTGATCAGAGATGAGGAGTTAGCCAAAAGCATACCGTTTGCTGTAAAGGTTGTAAACTTAACAATGTAGAGCTGTGTTTTCAATCATTTGATGAAGATCTTGTTTAGGAGATACGCTTGTCTATGGGCTCCCCCACCGAATACGAGATTTACTTTAACCCAGTATTTAACTGTTGGTATCACGTCTGTTCAATCTTTCTGATTTAGTAAATCTTTGTAAACGTGCCCTTTAAGATATTTAATCAAATACATACTTTAAAAATATTTGAGATTTAGCCTTTTTATATATACAAATTAACCTGTAGAATAAATAGTTCATACATTTGGCAACTTCAACTCTGAAATCTGGACTTTACTTGAACATGTTAAGCTGCTTTGACACAATCTACATTGTAAAAAGCGCTATAGAAATAAACTGGAATTGAATTTAATACATTTAAATGCAATGGATTTTAAAGGATATCAGCAAAAAAATACTTTTCTGTCCCATTTTGTCAGGTTTTCAATTGGAAAAAGAGGGCACACCACCATAATCCAAATGGTAATATCTTCAAAACCATTCTAGGTATGAATTTCCATTGAAAACGAAATCTTGATTTGGAAATTTGTCTCACTGTGACTCATTTCGCTGGGTCAGGTCACGTATAAAGAAGGGTGTTCTGCTTATCAAGGCTGCCTTTCTTTGAAACAAACAGGGCTTGACATTAACCTTTTCGATCACCAGCCACTGTGGCTAGTAGATGTCCAACATTACTAGGCACTCGTCATTATTACTAGCCACAATTTTGTTGTTGGGAAAATATATTTTATATGCATAAATTTGACTCTGACATGCTAAAATTTCTTGATGTAAATTGTGCGTCATGTCCACATGCCTCCTCATTCATTTCTCTTTTTTGTGTGTTGTGTATGAGCTTGCTCTATGTGCATGAGCAAATGGGTTGTGGTTTCATAGTGTCGCATTGCTATCAGCTTTTTATTTTACATGACTTTTCAGGGCTCAAAATTAAGGATTTACCAAATTTATCTCTGACCACAACAAAAATAAATCAATAATTATTTTTTTAGCCACAAATTTTAAATAATGTGTCAAAACAAGCAAAATATAGCTGAATACATGCACTTTTTATTCAACAAAACCTTTCAAGAGTTCACACTTAGCTGATGATTGCTGATTAGCTGATCCCGGGAGAGAGCCCTGAGCTCATAGATCCTCGAGGCCGGGGCTCCCTCCCGTTTGCAAGGCGAGAGGGGAGTTTGAGCTCAGGTAGATCTGGAGAACTCCCCTGCTGTAGTAGCTAATGAACAGATAGTGATTGCTCTTGAGATGACTACTTACTAGGAGCATGTCTATGATGTCGATTTGGATTAGTCAATTAACTTAAGTTGCATGTTTTCAGACGGTGGGAGGAAACCAGGGAACCCGTTGGAAACCCACGTGAGCACGGGGAGAACGTGTAAACTCCACACAGAAACGTCGGCTGGCTTGGTAAGGATTAGAACCAGTGACGTTCTTGCTGTGAGGCAACAGTGCTAACCACTGGGCCACCGTGCCACCCAACAAAGAAAAGAGGAGTAGGGTTGGAAGGGGGGATTCTTCAAAATGAAGATGGCTGTGATATGAAACTTAGGGTATTTAAAGTGGCTTAGGAATCGTCTGATTGGTGAATCATGAATTGGATAATGCGGGACCAGCCGCAGCAATCATAAGCACGTGATCCTCTCCAAATTAGTTCATAAATAAACTTCACTTCTTTAAAAAAACGAAACAATTGACATTTAAAAAATAGGTCTCATATCACCAGTTAACTACACATAAATGAGGAGTTAATCTCCTATTAAAGCAATGTTATTGTAACAGCAATGATAATTAAACCATATTAACAAAAATAACTGTAAGCAAAAGAAAGCAGGTGATAATGAAAGGATGATCACGCGCGCACGGTTAACTTTAGGCCCATTATGATCTGTTCAAAGAACGTTTAAAGCGAAAGCAACTGCTGCTGCTTACAAAAGGATATATATATTTTTTTAATCTGGAGCTCTTGAAAGCAGCAGGACTGTGGGAGCGCGAGCATCGCTTTTTGTCCAGTCTATTTCAAAGAGAACTAAGCACACCAGTTGCGTTTCCAGGCACGGTTGCTTCGCGCATGGGAGCATCACATCACCTGTGCGCATGAGTGATCATCCTCTCATTCATTATCTATCTGCCTTCTTTTGCTCGCACGAACACAATAATTTTTGTCAGTCGTGCTGCTTTTCGATTCTAAGATCACATTTGCACTCACATCGGGCCATCCTTATTGTCGAACCCTACTTTTAAGGAAACTACAATTTAAAAATGATGTTCAACCGGCCACAGTGGCTAGTGAGAGCGGCTGTCTTACCAGCCACAGCTGAAATCTACCCGCATTTGGCGGGTGTTAATGTCAAGTCCTGGAAACAAATAAAGTAAGACTTTAAAAGAAACTTGATACGGAAGCAAAACATGGTACGGCAGCAACGTTTCTTGATTATTACGCCAGAATGAGAGTATAGTTCCTATTTCAGTCAAGAAAATATATTTCTTCAGGATTCATTGATAGACAGAATGTTATAAATAAAGTCAGTAAATTATACAGTGAGTGATCACATGACATTAAAGTCCGCATGAAGCGTTTTTTTTTCCGTATTGTGACGCAGCTCCTAGAGCAGGGGTGCCCAAACCTTTTCTTTATAAAGGGCCAAAAGCCAAACTTGATTGAGGCTAGTGGGCCTGATGTAAATATAGTTGCCATGGGTAATTTCCTAATTTATTTAATAATATTTAAATATATCTAGAAAACATTGCTTTATATTAACTAATACAGCATTTTTTATTACATATTTATTACATAATAAACTTATTACAGTAAAAACTCATTTATAAAAGAATGGCTCACCGATGTGTTCTGCATAGTCCTCTATCCGTCAAGTGACCAAAAAAATCTGATTCATTTACAACATTTAATTGAAACATGCTTTTTTGGTAGCTCAGCAATAAAACAAACAAACAAAAAAAGCTATGTCAAATGATAAATGACGATCTCTTTTAAAGGCACTCGCCCCAACCCTCTCCATTATTCTCATTCTTTTCTCAGATGGGATGGTGGGCCAAATCAAAGGTTACAATGGGCCAACTTTGGCCCGCGGGCCCTACTTTGGGCATCTCTGTCCTAGAGAAACGGAATATTAAATGACAAAACAGTGGGCGTGGCTTGTTTTTTCTACTGCGAGCTGATTGGATGTAGTAAAGTTTCATTAAAAAAGCATTTCATTCAGAAAGGTAGGGGAAAGTGTTTGAGGAGAGTTATTACAACCTAACAGACTCCTCCTCCTCACCATTTCTGTTTGTTGTCAAAACTGACAACTGGAGGGGCGTGGTTAAGTGTGTTAGCCACGCCCAATACCTCAGACAGACCTAATCGGAGAATTTAACTGAAAACAAACAGGAAGTGCATTTTCAGATTTTAATTAAAGATTACTAGGGCAAACATTTATTTCTTCTCAATGACACGCACAGATGAATTGTTCAGCACAAAACTAGCGATGTGAGCTAACAAAATCAATACGGTTAGTTTTGAATTGATGTGTACTTTACAGTGGTTGCATGTTTGGGTACCTGAAATACGTCACGCGCGACCGTCCAGCGGCACTCCTTCATGACGAGCGGGTCGGAGCAGGCGGCCGAACACTGCGACTCGCTGATGTGATTGGGCTCAGAATTGGTGCTGCACAGACACTCTCTCTGCTGGCCCAGGCCGCCGTACCGCTGGTTCTCGTGGAAACACTTGGAGTTGCACTCTTCACGCGAGAACGGTCCCGGCGTGGAGGACGAGAAGATGACCAGCTCCACCCCTGCTGTGTGCGCCTCGTCCTGCAGACAGCCTGCGTACGTCAGGCCTGACACACACACACACACACACACACACACACACACACACACACACACA
>CAIGQW010053927.1:3652010-3669336 GCA_903798125.1 Danio choprae | reverse complement strand
CACACACACACACACACACACACACACACACACACACACACACACACACACACACACACACACACACACACACACACACACACACACACACACACCCTGCTGCCAGGTACACACTAACACACATATATAAAATACACACACACTCCTGGCAGGTACACACACATGTTTGTTTTTCTGTATTTTCTGAAGTGCTTGTTATACTGTACACATAATGCAAACAATATACAGTGAAATATTAGTATTGTTTCTCTGTCTGTGTGTTCTTCTTGTTGTCTCTGCGTGTGTTGTGATGTGCTGCTGTATTTTCAGCTTGCAGTGAGCTCTGCGCCCCCGTCAGCGTCTGCCAGGCTCCAGATGAGTGGATGAACAGCACTCAGGCTCCAGCAGCTCCAGCGTGTCCCGCAGAGCGTCACTTCTGCCCCTTCTCTGAGCGCTGTGTGTCTCTGTCCAGCCCCTGTCCCAGCAGCGCCTGCCTTAACTGCTCCGGGGTCAGTCCTCCGCCCGCGGGCACACAATACCCAGAGTACAGCCTGCTGGACGAGGTGCTGATCTCTCTGCCAGCCGGACCAGCGGCCAGCATACTGGTGAGTCAGAAAACACAACTAAAACAAGTCAAATAAAAGTAAAGTAAAGTAAAGTAAAGTAAAGTAAAGTAAAGTAAAGGAAAGGAAAGGAAAGAAAAGAAAAGAAAAGGAAAGGAAAGGAAAGGAAAGAAAAGAAAAGAAAAGAAAAGAAAAGTAAAGTAAAGTAAAGTAAAGTAAAGTAAAGTAAAGTAAAGTAAAGTAAAGTAAAGTAAAGTAAAGAAAAGAAAAGAAAAGGAAAGGAAAGGAAAGGAAAGGAAAGGAAAGAAAAGAAAAGAAAAGTAAAGTACAGTACAGTACAGTAAAGAAAGAAAAGTAAAGTAAGGTAAAGTAAAGTAAAGTACAGTACAGTAAAGAAAGAAAAGTAAAGTAAAGTAAAGTAAAGTAAAGTAAAGTAAAGTGAAACAAACTCAAATAAAATAATACTAAATAACTAAAATAAGTTACTCAGCATTCTGGTGAGTCTAAAACAAAACTAAAACACACTAAAGTCTAATATAACAGTCCAGCAATGTAAAATAAAATACATGTTTATGAATTATCATGTAATTTATAGTAATAATAGAATAATAATAAAATAATACTAACGGTTACTCAGTGTCCTGGTGAGTCGGAAGCACAACTAAACCACACTCAAGTCCAATAAAAAGTCCAACGCTATAAAATAAAATATATTCAATAAAAAATATATTCTTTCACTCAGGTCCAGGAGGAGGTGCAGGACCTGCTGGTGTCCCCCGGTGACATCATTGCCCTGCAGCATGACGCTGGACCCTCAAGCCTCCTGCAGTGCACCTCGAACCCCGCGTCCCCCTGGAGCCAGAGTCTGCTCATCCAGAACCGCTCGGACTGGTGGGACGCCAACGAGACGCTGCAGGCTGATGTGGAGGGGGTCTGGGAGGAGGGCGTGGTGTGCCAGATTCGGGTGTTGTATGTGGGACAGAACCAGACTGGTCTGCAGGGTCCGTTCCTCCACTCTGGACTCCCGCAGGTCCGTTTATGTCACATTTTCTTGTTGTGATATTGTACACATATGTTGTACACAGCCATATTGCGGCAGACCGCACACCACACACCAGCTTATTGGTGGAGAGGAGACAGAGTGATGAAGCCAATTATGATATGAGGATGTTAGGAGGCCAGTGGGCAAATTAGGGATTTTTAATAACCACAGAGAGTCAGGACCTCAGTTTACCAAAACATAACTAGTGCCGAAAAGACCACAAGATGGCACTACAGCAGACGTGACAAAAATGACAAAGGGAGGTCATTTAAAAAAATTAAAATGGTCATTGTTGTCTTACTAGGAAACGTTGTGGCTTATCAAACACAGCCTGAGGCATGCATTTTAAAGATCCCAGAGCAACATATCAGTCTGTGTTTTCGGCTAGTGATCTGTTGATGATGTGGCTGCTCGTCAGGTCTTGATTATGCAGAATCTGACCTAAAGTACATGCAAATGAGTCACGCAACAGTCTGCTTTGTGTTCTGATTAGCCTGATTAACAACACCACTGCAAATACACTCTGAATATTCTTAAAGATCACCCTAAAAGTTTAAATAATAAATAATTATTCACAACATTTTGAAGAACCCACGATATCATCGTGCATGTTTCTTACCACCATATATTGAATTATTATTATACATGTCTTCCTACAGGTTGGCGATTACAGTTTAGAAGTGACGTCCAACGATGAGGATTTTCCCGTCACTGCATCCTGTCCAATTCACGTCATCCCGCCACTGACGCCCACCGTAATCCATCCGACCAATCACAACGACACAGTGTACTTCCTGCCCAATCAGACGTGGGTCCTCATTAAAGTGCGCTCTCAGCACAGCGCTGTGATTGGCTGTCAGGGCAGCAATGTGACTGTTGCCTTTGAAAGGACGTGTCCTCAGAGTCTGCTGGCGAAGGTGGCCGAGTGCAGGCAGTCCAACCCACTCAATGACACCATGTTCGCCTGGGTTGATCTCCAGGCTGGTTCTACGCCAGGGCAGACCACCGTTGTGCTTCATGTCAAGAGTGAAGTCACAGAGGCGTATCTGCAGATTCAGGCCAGGGTTCAAGAGCCACTGCGAGGACTGCTTATACAACCTCATCCTGCGCACAGAGTCCTGATGGAGTCTGTAGTGGTGAGTGACGTCCGTCCTGATGAGCAAATGCGTAAACATGGGGGCTTTGGGCTGGTTTTCTAGCCTGAGAAGTGCTCGTAGTAGACTAGATAACCAAACTAGCTTCATTTAAACCATTTGTGAGCCTTTTGTGAGCCTGAGAAGTGCTCATAGTAGACTAGATAACCAAATTATTTTGGTTTAAACCATTTTAGATCTTTTTAGGCTGATTTCCTACCATGAAAAGTGCTCATAATAGACCAGATAACCAAATTAGCTTGGTTTAAACAATTTGTTAGCCTTTTGTGCTGGTTTCCGAGCCTAAGAAGTGCTCATAGTAGACTAGATAACCAAATTATCTTGGTTTAAACCATTTTAGATCTTTTTAGGTTTATTTCCTAGCATGAAACGTGCTCCTAGTAGACTAGATAACCAAATTAGCTTGGTTTAAACCATTTGTGAGCCTTTTGTGCTGGTTTCCCAGCCTGAGAAGTGCTCATAGTAGACTAGATAGCCAAATTAGCTTGGTTTAAACCATTTGTGAGCCTTTTGTGCTGGTTTTCTAGCCTGAGAAGTGCTCGTAGTAGACTAGATAGCCAAATTAGCTTGGTTTAAACCATTTGTGAGCCTTTTGTGCTGGTTTTCTAGCCTAAGAAGTGCTCGTAGTAGACTAGATAAAAAAAATCAGTTTGGTTTAAAACATTTGCGAGCCTTTTGTGCTGGTTTATCTAACAGTATGTGGCATGATGCTGCAACACTTATTGTTGTTAATAATTCCGCAATAATAGCAAATGTTCTGTAGATTTGAGTTTTAGCATTGATGGCTTTGGTTTGGTTGTTTTTGTTCAAATTAAACTGGTTTCCCAGCCTGAGAAGTGCTCAGAGTAGACCAGATAACCAAGTTTGGTCATTTGTTCAGTGTGACTGTAACTTGTAAACATCTAAAATCAGTTTGCTGGCTAAAACGAGGTGGATTTAACCAATGTAATAGTCTGACATACTGAGAAAAAAGCTATTTCCAAGCATGATGTTATCTTATAAATATGTACTGTCCAAGTAAAGCCTATTTATTGCTTATAATAAAAAAAAGCCCAAACTAGACAGAATGTTGTTTTGTATAATGTATGAATTTAATATTTGTAATTGTTGTTAATAATGCAGAATGTAGATTTCAGCATTAGCATTGGTTGTTTTGATGGTTTTAGTTTGGTTCGATTGAAATCTGATTTCCTAGCACAAGAAGTTCCTAAAATCTGTCTGAAATCATCAAAGCAGACCTGATAAGCACCTCTGCCTGCCGTAAATCACTTTCAGCATGACCTTTAAACATCCACTTTACAAGGAAGCTCGTTTTATTGCTCATATTTTACAAACCAGATGGCTTTTTTTAAACTCATCTCTTAAGCTCTGATATCCTTTCAAGCTGTCTTAAACTATAAATGTAGACCATATAACCACTTTAGGCCAGTTTCAACCACTTTTTACCATCAAATATCTGGGGTCTTGTTTATAAAGCTTTTCAACCTGAAAGTGAACGTACACTAGAATAATTTTTTATTTATTTACCAATGATCATGGCTCATATGATGATTTGAAATGGGTTCAGTTAAGTCAATATTCAAGTTAAATTTATTTACTTAGAGTTTACTTACAGCTGTGCTCATCCACCAATCTTCCCTTTGCATGGGAAGTGGCACAAAGCGGGTGAAAACATGCGTACACCACGTTTATAAATAAGACCCCTGATATCCAAGGACAGTTTATTTATCGGCTTGTCTGTGAGACAGAAGTTTTTCCTCCGTCCATTATCCACCATGTCTCCTTTATGGCCCTGACCTTCCTCTTTAATGGTCTTGTTATTTGCTTTCCATCTTGTGTTTCAGTGCTACACACCGTCGGTGGAGGCAGGAACGGACCCGTCGTTCAGGTGGACAGTGGATGATAAACCGCACTTCACGTACTACAACAGCATGCTAAATATCATCTACCAGAACGCAGCGGTGTACAAGCTCACGGTGACTGCCTTTTTTATTTAACCCTTGTGTTGTCCTAGAAGTCTGTATACACTGTTTGTCCTTGGGGTCAAAATGACCCACCTTCACTAAACCTCTGAAATAAAGCAGATACATTTCATTTCAATCCTCAAATCTATTATGCATGAAGAAGCAACCTCGTCTTCATCACAAACTCTGTGAATGTCTTGGTTATCACTCATTAGTCTGCGGTATTTCATCAATGTTTAATCAGTGGTCAACACTCGTTTCTAATATTCAAGATGAAAAACATTGTTTAGGGTATTTTTGTTTCTGCTGTTAAAATGGTGCATGGGTCATGTAAAGGTCATGTAATGTTTATGTAAAGGTCACAGCAATTGACCTTTTTCACAAGACTGTTATGACGTGTTTAATGGTCATCAGCATCTTAAAACCTTGAAAGTTTATAAATATTTAGATATTTTGATTTGATTTATATCTATTTATATCTATTTATGTATGTATTATATCATCTTTGCTTCAAATGACAAAAAAACAAATCACCGCTTGTATGAGGTGTGTGTAATGCAGTGTCTATGGGGGCAGGACGGTAAATTTGACATTATTCTCTCTTCTGGCTGCCGTTATCAGTCTCACGCAATTGTTTTCCTTTTTCTGAAAGTCTTGATAACACCATTGTGGAGTTTTTCTTTTATTATTTCAGCAAATAGGATTGTAAAAAAAAGATTTGTTGTACTCCTCCGTTCACTGCGCTCTGAGCTTACCAACTATGACGACCCGTAAATGTGAAAAGGCTCCATTGCTTCAGATCCACCGCTGACCTGTCTCTTGTTTCCTAGGTGACGGTGATGAACCAGGTTAGCATGCTGACTGAAGACTTCAACGTGACGGTGGACCGCATGAACCCCATGACTGACCCGACCGTGACCGGAGTCCCTAAAATAGTGCAACAGGGGTCGCTACTGAACCTCACCGCGTTTATCGCGATAGACACAGCGGTGGACGTCACCTTGTGGTACGTTCTGTGATGGTTTATTAAAGACTGAGGTGTAAAGATTTATCTGTTGTCATGATTCATAGGCCAATGTGATGCTTGTTTTTAAGTCTGCCTGAAATTAAACCTGTTTGTTGGCTGGGATGTAAACAAAATTGATGGTACTCTTTAATTTTGTCCAAGCCAGATCCATTAGTGTGCCTTTTGTAATGCTTCTGTTGAATTTTCGCAATTAGAAAGCAATATAAAGTTGAATTATGAGCCCTCCTGTATATTTTTTTCCCTATTTCTGTTTAATGGAAAGATTTTTTTCAACACATTTCTAAGGATAATAGTTTTAATAACTCATTTCTAATAACTGATTTCTTTTATCTTTGCCATGATGACTGTAAATAATATTTGACTAGATATTTTTCAAGATACTAGTATTCAGCTTAGTTACATTTAAAGGCTTAACTAGGTTAATTAGGCAATTTAGAGTAATTAGGCAAGTCATTGTATAACAGTGGTTTGTGCTGTAGACAATAGAACAAATGTTGCTTAAGGGGGCGAATAATATTGACCTTAAAATGGTTTAAAAAAATTTTTAACTGCATTTATTCTAGCCGAAATAAAACAAATAAGACTTTCTCCAGAAGAAAAAATATTATAGGAAATACTGTGAAAAATTCCTGAATCTGTTAAACATCATTTGGGAAATATTTGAAAAAGAAAACAATAATAATATAATAATTAATTAATTCATCCATTAATTCATTTTCATTTCGGCTTAGTCCCTTTATTAATCTAGGGTCGCCACAGTGGAATGAACCGCCAACTTATCCAGCATATGTTTTACACAGCGGATGCCCTTACAGCTGCAACCCATCACTGGGAAACATCCATACACTCATTCACACTCATACACCACGGACAATTTAGCTTACCCAATTCACCCATACGCATGTCTTTGGACTTGTGGGGGAAACCGGAGCACCCGGAGGAAACCCACGCCAACACGGGGAGAACATGCAAACTCCACACAGAAATGCCAACTGACCCAGCCGAGGCTCGAACCAGCGACCTTCTTGCTGTGAGGCGATCGTGCTACCCACTGCGCCACCGTGAGGCCCTAATATAATCATATTTTTTCTAATTATTTTGACTTAAAGTTTTTGTTCATACAGTGCATCCGGAAAGTATTCACAGCGCTTCACTTTTGTACCTACTGATGTACATGTGATTTTTCAGGTTTTTTATTTTTAATAAATTTGCAATAATTTCAACAAATCTTTTTTTCCCATTGTCATTATGGGGTATTGTGTGGGGAATGTTGAGGAAATAAATGAATTTAATCCATTTTGAAATAAGGCTGTAACATAAAAAATGTGGAAAAAGTGAAGCGCTGTGAATACTTTCCCGATGCACTGTATGTAAATTGTAACATTAGGACACTGGATAACGCAGTTGAGGATTCATGTGCAGTTTATTGAATAGTGCAGTATAGTTAATTCAGAAATGTAATGTTTGTTATTGTCATTAAAAATGAACAAAGCAATAATAATAATAATAATAATAATAATAATAATACATATCGGCTAGATTTGAGCCTCAGCATCGGTATGCATTAAAAGTAAACCCACCATTACAGTCTAAATCAGTTCCTGATGGATTAAAATCGTGCATTTTTCCCCCCTCGCCAAATACCACATGACTCTTTCAAATGTCTCATTATGGAAGTGAAATGAGTGGCCGAATGCTCCCTCTTTTTCTTGGAGAGTCGCTTTTAATGTACACACACTCTCATTTAATGGCGCTCTCCTCTAGATTTACAGTTTGTGGTTTCGCGCAGAATGCTGACGAGGATTTTTCCCCTTTAGAAAGATCCCAAACTTTCCACTCCATCCCCCAGTTGCCTGCCTCGCGCCACTGCAGATGTCTGCTAGCATGCTTTATTTATTTATTTCATGGATATCTCTATTCATCGTCAAAGTCCTGCAGGGCGGTTTTCTTCCCTGCTCTTTTATCTGGAGTTCAGTGAAGCGTTTGTTCAGTCAATCGCACTCCCTGATTCTCCATTGGGTTCCTCTTGCGCTGAGGAGGTGTGGGTAAGATGGAGAGGGAAATGATTCGGCAGCAGATCCACCTCTCTCTCTCCCGTGGCCGTGAGTCAGACAGATTTGCAAGAAAGTGCCTTTATGCTCTCCGGCTAAAAATACCTTCAAAAACAGACCCGCCACCTTGCTGTTGCAAAATCCCAGAAGGCACCAGAAGTTGTCTTTTCATCGCCAGCTTTTAAAGCCAACACCAAACCAGAGTTAACTTTCTTAAATGCATGCACCTGCTTTTAATAGGGGGAACAATTTTATTTATTTTAAAAATATTTTCCATGTCCTTTTTTTTTCCAACACATTTGTAAGCATGATTGTTTTAATAACTGATTTCTTTTGGCATGGTGACAGTGCATAATATTAGTATTAGTTATTTATTAGATGCTATTAAGTAGCCAGGAGCTAGCTCTCTGCAACTATTACCTGGTCGCCCACTGCAGGGATGCTCAACCTGCGGTCTGTGTGGGTCCTAACGCCCCAGTATATTGATGGGGACTCTATATTGCTCAGTGAGCGCCGTCTTTTGGATGAGACGTGTCATAGTAACCGACTTCATCAATTAGATACTATCAGACTGGAGGATACCAGAAAATAGACTTTATTCAACATAATAAAGCTGAGAGAGTGTAGAGCAGCCCTTCAGGACAACCTGAAGTCTCCCCTAGACAATCTGAATCAAATGTGTCCATGGTGCTGCTTTATACAGATTTTAGTGGCACACCTCTGTGCTCCTGTGACCATCTTAGGATGTCTTTACTGAAAGGTCATGTATATGTTAAGTTGTCATGTTATTCTTGGCTCTCAGCCCACTAGCTAAGGTCTACACCACCAGAGATGTCACTTCATAGATGCAAGCGTTTACATACATTTTCATGACGGTACATTAACTTAATAATATGTTCCCTCTAACACATATAGTTTCATTTGAGTATTTAACATATATAATCAGTGCTTTACATATTCAGTTATTCTGCATAATCAGTTATTCTTCCACATAGCTTTCTCATAGCAGGCTCCTGTACAGGGGTACTCATCTTAGACACAGACATACCCAGTTTTAGCCTGACTCATGCCTGGCTCATGTTTAGCTCATGTTTACTGCATACCTTTTTGAGAATACTTTTAGAGAATACAAACTGCTTCACATTTGGAGAATAAAAGATCTCCGTCAGACGTTAAACCGAGGTCCCGACTCTCTGTGGTCATTAGAAATCTCAGGATTTTCCTCAAAAAGAGTTGGGGTTTAACCCTGGCATCCTGGCCGAATTTGCCCACTGGCCTCTGTCCATCATGGCCTCCTAAAATCCCCATATCATAATTGGCTTTATCACTCTGTCTCCTCTCCACCAATCAGCTGGTGTGTGGTGTGCGGTCTGGCACAATATGGCTGCCGTCGCGCCATCCAGGTTGATGCTGCACACTGGTGGTGGACGAGGAGATTCCCCCCAATGTGTAAAGCACTTTGAGTGTCCAGTAAAGTGCTATATAAATGTAAGGAATTATTATTATTATCACTTGGTTAATATTTTTAAAAGAGTACAAATTTCACAGGAACTGAAGTGACTTAAGTAGTTAAATGGGTTGTTCGTTTCACGTTAAGCCTCACCATAAAATATATTTTGATAGAATGTAAAATTTCCTGGGAAGAATTTTAAGTTATTTATCATATATCGAACTGACAAATCATATTTAATGTTTTATTGGCTTTTGTTATGTGTTGCAGGTGGTGGTTTGGAGACGGAGGAAACCGCACTCATCAGTTTAAGCCACCGTATGAGGATAACTCCTCTACTAACATGGTGGACATTCGTGACCATGTGGAATACATTTATGCACAGCCAGGTAAAAAAAAATGTATAAAAGAAAATGTTAACAAATTCACAATGTTCTAAATTATTGTATTTTTATAGTTAATTTTTAATTAATTAACTTTTTATATTACATTTTTAATAAGAACTAAATAAAGGGTCCAGTGGTTCTCGAGATCAAAAAAGGGAAAAAATGTGCATGAGTTTGGTGTATTTTCACAACGAAACACAAGAATAGAAGCAAATAATGACAAAACTAGTCATTTTAGACCACATATATAAAAGAATTTCCCTGCAAAAATCATCCATTTCCCTCTAATATTTGAGCCTTATCCTATAAGGCAGGGGTTCTCAATCTCAGTCCTGGAGGTCCGGTGTCCTGCAGATTTTAGGTCCAACCCCAATTAGACACACCTGGGCTGGCTAATCAAGCTCTTACTAGGCTTTCTAGAAACATCCCTGCAGGTGTGTTGAGGCAAGTTGGAGCTAAAATCTGCAGGACACTGGACCTCCAGGACCGAGTGTGAGAACCCCTGCTGTAAGGTATATATTATACCACAGGTGTCAATTCCAGTTCCTGGAGGGCCGCAACTCTGCACAGTTTAGTTCCAACCCTGCTCCAACACACTTACTTCTAGGTTTTAAACATACCTGAAGGACTCAATTAGTTTGATCAGGTGTGTTTAATTAGAGTTGGAACTAAACTGTAACTGGAATTGACACCTGTGTATTATACCTTCAGAGCCAACCACAGTCATATCTGTTGAATAGCACAGAATGTTACTGGGAAAGTAACGATTGGTACTGAAGTCAATACTTTTGACAACCCTAATATCGGAGCATCTCTTGTTATATTATATTGTACATCTATTTTTTTAATTTTTGTTTCAGATTTATTCAATCAAATCTAATAAAATTAATATAAAAAAATGTCTACTTTTTTGCAGGGGAGTACACCCTACTGTTGTCCACGTCCAACCGCTATGAGAACAAGACATGCAAAGTCGATGTATATGTTTTCAGCATTCTGACGAGTGTGCAAATAGAGGTTGACCCGCCGCTCCTGCGTACCGAAAAACCAGCTGACTTTGAGGCCCACCCTCTTCCTTCTCCATACGGCATCATATATACCTGGAATTTTGGGGACAATTCGAGTATACAGCAGGGTCGTGAACGCAGGGTTCCTCATGCATACACTCACAGTGGTGTCTACAACATCTGTGTTAATGTGAACAACACCATTAGCTCAACAGACACATGCGCTAACGTTATCGTCTATGAGGATATTAAGGGCTTGGAAGTAATGTCCTCTGCTCCCACAGAACACAACACACCTACTGTTGTCAGAGCTAGTCTGGAAGCTGGCAATAACGTAACTTGGAGCTTTGACATGGGTGATGGAAAGGTGCACAAAAGTGTTGAACCCCAGATTAAATACAAGTATAGGGAGGATGGAAACTACACCGTCAATGTCACCGCAGAGAACGCAGTGAGCTCTCAGTGGCTAACCATACCTGTTGAGGTGTTTGTGCTGCAAGTGTTATCGCTAGAACCTCCCGGATGCATTGAAGAAAACAAAATGGTCAGCTTCCATGTGTTTGTGTCCGGGAATGCTTCGGGACATCAGTATGTGTGGAGTTTTGGAGACGGAAGCCCCAATGAGACTCAGTATGGGACACCGCTGATAACGCACTCATATATTAATAGTGGGGATTACAATCTGTCGCTTCTTGTGTCAAGTGACGCCAACAAGGCCCATTTTTACACAAGGATCTGCGTTCAACCTAAAGTTACAATAGTGTCTGTGACCCCTTTTAGGACACATGTCAAACTTGGTGAGGAGAGTAGATTTACAGTAGTTGCCGTTCCTGAATTCAATTACACATACTTGTGGGATTTTGGGATTGTTGACTCGAGAGGTCCAATTCGAGGTAGTAAGGAGATGACTTATTCCTTTAATAGTGTTGGGGAATACCAGGTAACAGTTACTGTGCAGAACAACATCTCATCTATCAATGCCTCAGTTTCCATTGAGATACAGCAATCAGTTAGGCTTTTATTAATCAGTCATAATGGAGACAAAGGGAACAATCTTTCTTTACACCAAGAGTATGATTTCAAAGCGTCCTCGGATTCGATGAATGCTGTCTACATTTGGGACTTTGGAGATGGGACTCAACGTAATGGGGCAATTGTGTCACATTCTTACAATTCTTCAGGCAGGTTCATCATCAGTGTCATAGGGAAGAATGAAGTGAGCAAGACCAGAAATGAGACTTCTGTTGTGGTCCTGGCACCAATCACAAGACTGTCTATAAATGCCAGCCTTGTTAATGTCCCGTTGAATGCTTCTGTGCACTTTGAGGCACAACTCGACCAAGGAGATGATGTACGGTACTCTTGGATTCTTTGTGACCGGTGCAAGTCCATCCAGGGCACTCACACCATGTTCTACACATTTCTATCTGTCGGGACCTTCAATGTAATTGTTACCGCAGAAAATGCTATCAGCATGGCTCAGTCCAGCATTTTCATCTTTGTACAGCGTGAGTTGGAAGGCTTGCAGATAGTGGCTGATGACCTTATTGAAGGATGCTGTTTTGCAACCAATCATGTCCTTCACTTACAAGCCTCATTAAAAGAAGGCACCAACATGACCTTCACCTGGAACCTTCTGAGAGAACATGAGAACCATGACCAAAACCTCACGGGCAAGACCGTAGAGCTCAATTTTCCCACGCCAGGTCCTTGTGAGCTGGTCCTTAAGGCGACCAACTTGCTTGGCCAGCTGTCGGTGAACAAAACTATTGAGTTTCTAGATCCTGTGCAGGATCTGGTTCTTGAGTCCTTACCAAACCCTGCTGCTGTAAACGCTATGACAAATATGACAGTATTTGTAAATTCTGGGACCAACCTCCATTATAAATGGTGGGCAGATGGTGATCTGTTGGAGTCTGACATGCCCTCCATCTTGCATCGATTCAGAAGTGCTGGTTTGAAGCTGGTTAAAGTAGAGGTTTCCAATAAAGTCAACTCTGAGGTGGTTTCAAAATGGATCAGCATTCAAGAACCAATATCAGGACTCACTTTCATCGCAAAAAATGTTACAGAGAATTTTGTAGCCTCTGGGGATAATGTTTCTATGCGTGGAGAGACTCAAATGGGGACCAACATTTCATGGATGTGGCTATTGCCAGACAGCACAAAATCAAACCAACGTGCCACCTCATACATATTTCACACTCCAGGAATTTTCACTGTAGCTTTGAATGCCACTAATGACGTCAGCAGAGAACTGTACTTGCGTGATTTTACAGTTCAAGATCGCATTCAGGGTCTGGAACTCAAGGCAAGCAAACAAATTGCTGCTGTTGGTGAAAATGTTGAGTTTACCATCTCGGTCTTATCTGGAACTTCTGTCAATTTCATCCTGAGCATTAGTGGAGATGCAACTGTCGTACTAAACAATCAAACATACGTCCACCAGTTCACTAGTGTGGCCAAATACTATGCCAACCTTACTGCCCACAACCAAGTAAGTTCAGAACGAAGGACGCTTCACATTGAAGTGATGGAGCCTGTGACCAAGTTGACTATACTGGACTGCTGTGATGCTGCTATACCTGTGGGAGTTCCTAGGTCTTACGTAGCATCCACACCAACACGTGAGCCACTGACCATCCTGTGGACCTTTGATCTTCATCATGGTGTCAAGATTTCTCGGGTTGCCAAGTCTGTGACATATGCCCCAGAGCAGCCAGGCAATCTGACCATATTCCTGAGAGCGTTCAATTCTCTGAATGGTCTAAATGTAACTAAGGTTATACGAGTTCAGAGCATTATTAGATCAGCAGTCTTGGATGCTCAACCAAGTGACACCTTTGTAGATAAGACTGTTATCTTCCATGTGGGTATCACCCCTGTTTCAACTCCAGCTACATATCATTGGGATTATGGGGATGGTACTTCTGGCACTATCACCACTACACCTTTCCATAATCATGTCTACCTAATTCCTGGACACTATGTAGTGCGAGTCAATGTCAGTAACCTAGTAAGCTGGGTTACAGCACAGATTGATGTCAAAATCTCAGTTCTAAAATGCGACGAACCAGAGGTGCAGATCATTCAAGCTCCACGACTTGCCATCTGGCGGCATCAACCAACTTTGGTAGAAGCCAATGTGAACCTAAAAGGTTGTGTCCTCTATGGTGTAGAGTACCTCTGGGAGATCCTCACCTCCCCTCGCTGTCAGGATGATGACAAGAAAGGTCCACCACCATCTAAGGTCCGTCTCCCTGCAGAAGTCAATGTTAGAAGGCTCCAACTTTCAGTACCTAAGATTTCGATTCCCGCTGGGAACTACACTCTAGTTTTTTCTCTGTCCTATGAGGGGGTGCCACTGCGGAAGGCAGCATGTCTTCAACTTTCAGTCATGTCTAAAAAGTTAGTGCCCATCATTGAAGGTGGCACCTACCGCGTGTGGTCTAAAACTCACGATTTGCATCTAAGTGCAGAACAATCCTATGATCCCAACCTGGACCCGGAGAACCAGTCACTACTCAGCTACCACTGGGAATGTGTGAGCACCTCAAAGGTAATCATTACTTATATGTTAAAAATATCTAAAAATAAACAGTTTTCTTCTTTCTCGCTGTTGATATGAGTAGATGTAGGCCAATCCTGCTTTATCAGAAGGTGGTTCATGTGTTATAGTATTTTAAAGTGTCCTATTATGGTTCTGGAGTCCAAAGCATTGTAATTTTTTGGTCAGCTTGCCAAGTCTGTTTTGATTGTTTTTTTCCTCACATCTATTTTGTGGCTGAAATTAAAAGCCCACAGTGTTCTTATGTTGTGGGAGGCGGGGATTATGTTAATGTGTTATTTTGATCATGTTGATATAGATCAGTAGCAGGCAAAGATCTTTTACAACTCTCCAATGCAACTTGTTAAGGCAATTTAGAGCCAACAGACAATATTTTTAATTATCACACCCATTTTTGATAAACAACTTTGCCTACTGTTTACATTGAGGTACAGCTACATTACAAGCTGCAAATAAGATATTTTTTTGAAAAGTCATATGACCTGCACTTTAAAATGTTTTTTTGGGCTGGAACTATATGTTATTGGAAAGTGCCCATTCACACGCAGGGTTAAACTTCCTTCCAATTTAGGCTGTGAAATACCAGTAGGTTTAATAACAAATGTGGCTGCATAAGATGCTCATGTTTTTAATATGCAAAGAATCTTAAGTTGTTTATGACTGTACATTTAAAGCTTAGATGACTTATTAAGCCAAACAATCCAATTCGAGTCTTTCCCCATAAATCTTTTAATAGATAAAAAGGTGAATTAAGCATTATGGTTGAACATTTTAAATGGTGTCAATAAAACATGCATTCAAATGCTTTGTTCACTTAACTCGGATCCATGCTTGAGGGTTTGATTAACAAAACTCTTACCCGAGATGTGAATGTGTGATATTGAGTATTTGAGTGCCGTCTAGTATCAAAGGCTTGAAAACGCTCAGAGCAACCCTGAAGGATGAAATATGTCAAGTATGAGCCACAGAAGTGGATGTTTGGGTGGTGTATGCTTGAGATCAGTTACATAACTAGCAGCGGATAAACTCAGCATTCCTCAGAGTTCTCCCGGCCTATCACAATCACTGCTGGAGTTCCTGCCTTCGAAATTCCTGCCTTTTATTAAAACGTTCCATCACTGACAGCAATTCAGGGAATATTATATCAGGTAAAATGAAATATGGCCTTAAAATAGCACTCACCTCACATTAAAAATGATTAGTGTTGTTTATTTTAAAATAAAAGCGTGTTTTTGAAACTAAATTTCTAAATTCTAGCTTCCAAGGTGCCACAGATTTATTCAACATGTTATGTTGTTCTTCAATATATCTACATAGCAGATATGTGGCTTAGGTTAGTGCAGAAATTCTCCAGAAAACGTTTTAGATGCTCATTTATCATCACAGGAATTACACCTAGAATGAAAAGCTCAGTTTTGACCATATTTGGAATGGCTGTGGGCCTTACGGTGGCGCAGTGGGTAGCGCGATCGCCTCACAGCAAGAAGGCCGCTGGTTCGAGCCTCGGCTGGGTCAGTTGGCGTTTCTGTGTGGAGTTTGCATGTTCTCCCAGTGTTGGCGTGGGTTTCCTCCGGGTGCTCCGGTTTCCCCCACAAGTCCAAAGACATGCGGTATAGGTGAATTGGGTAAGCTAAATTGTCCGTAGTGTAAGTGTGTGAATGAGTGTGTGTGGATGTTTCCCAGTGATGGGTTGCAGCTGGAAGGGCATCCGCTGTGTAAAACATATGCTGGATAAGTTGGCGGTTCATTCCGCTGTGGCGACCCCAGATTAATTTGAAAAAAGAAAATGAATGAATGGAATGAATTAAAATTAAGTAGCTTTCACTCCACAGCTCATATACTGTACATGTATATATATACATATAGAGCAAGGAAATTTTCACAGTATTTCCTATAATTTTTTTTTCTACTGAAAAAAAAGTCTTATTTGTTTTATTTCAGCTAGAATATATGTTTATATATATAAAATTAAATGAAAGTTTGCTCCTTATTTGTGTTGTGCTTAAAATATATGTAAAAACAATTATAATTATTCTCGACAAAAGGGATCGACAAAGATTTATTAAAAACTTTTTTGGTGGTTTTAATGTATATGAAAATCTGCCTCCACATAAACAGATGTGTTTTTAAGTTTATTAGCATCTTGAACACCAGAAAAATGTGACAGCAAGAGCGGAGTGATATGACACGATGCATAAATGCGCATTAAGCACTTATATTCAGCAGTCTACGTGTGTCTGTTGCCTCATTACAAACATACCCATCAAATTTCACAATATACACATTAAACTAATAAAAGAGACATGCCATACACCTCTTCGGGGGTGCCAAGTAATTTTATAATGCGTATATTCAGAATTTTGCATTCTTTCAATAGACTGAACACTTATTTTTCAGCTATGAATTTCATTCTATTGCACCTATAAAGTGTTGAAACATGCTTGTTTTGTTGAGCAGGTGGCAGATGGTTATGTTGTCTTGTATTTCCTGTGGTAAATAAATGAGCCCATTTATTACCATCTGCTGTGTTCTGCTTAAACTGTGTTTTCGTGCCTCCCCACAGGGTCCTGATCACTGCTCCACTTTGCATTTTGGCTTGGGTCCGAGTGACCCAGTTCTGGGAATCTCTGGTTCTGAACTGGAGGTGGACGTTGAATATACTTTCCGCCTGACCGTCAGCAAAGATGGCATGACCCCCGAATCCACCACCCAAACGGTAGATAATGCCCTTTTTTTCCACACCTGAGGTGTTTGTATTAGCATTTAATACATTCCAAATCATTAGCTGGTAGGTGTATTTATATAAAGCGATGATTATGTGCACATTGCACTGTCATTATTTTCCACATCACTCAATTTAAATTAAAATATAACTTTATTGTGCACTAAATATCTTTGTGTATTCAGAAACCACCCACAATTGTTTCTAAGGGCAGCTGAATCCTATTTAAATGAAGTTGTTGTTATTCTTTTCAGTGCAAATGTTCCTATTTTCTATGCAAATTATGGAACACCAATCATTTACATTGAAAAACTCAAATGTTTTGAATGGTGCAGTTAGGATCGTGCTGTCGCCGCCCCGTGGAAAGCTGGCGGGAAACTGAATTTGGCTTTTCTAGTGATTATGAGCATAGT
>CAIGQW010053927.1:3586445-3602819 GCA_903798125.1 Danio choprae | reverse complement strand
CACACACACACACACACACACACACACACACACACACACACACACACTCCATCTGCAATCCGATGCATGCATAAGCACAAACCTGTCAGTGTTTATTATTTTTTTCTGTCAATATGAATAACACATTTTCTACTGCTGGACCTGCGTGCGTCAACAAATCTCCCACTACTGTAACGACTATAATTAATGCATTTATTAGATGGACATGAGTTTATGAATGCGGCACACCACCACGCTGACGTCATTCTGTGACTTGAATTGAATGTCCATGGCTTTTACTGAGTATCTATTGTGCACGGACCTTGATGCTGATTGAATTACGCTTTACACGTGAAAAGGAAAGCAGAAGTTGTGTGCTGAAGTGACCTTCTGTAAACCCCGCCGTGTAAACTGGAGATTGTTATTAGTTGTTTGTTAAATCAAGCGTCGATATTGCTGTTACTCATACCGAGGGTTCGAGATTTTAACAAATATGCACAGCTCATGTACAATACAAATAAACAATACAAATATATATAAAAACAATACAAATATAAACAAAAAGAAACAAAAACAGTATATATATATATATTCATTCATTCATTTTCTTTATTAATCTGGGGTCGCCACAGCAGAATGAACCACCAACTTTTTCCCAGCATATGTTTTTTTACGCAGTGGATGCCCTTCCAGCTGCAACCCATCACTGGGAAACACCCATACACTCTCGTTCACACACATACACTCGCGTTCACACACATACACTACGGACAGTTTAGCTTACCCAATTCACATTTAGCGCATGTATTTGGACTGTGGGGGAAACCAGAGCACTCAGAGGAAACCCACACCTACACGGGGAGAACATGTAAACTCCACACAGAAATGCCAACTGACCCAGCCGAGGCTCGAACCAGCGACCTTCTTGCTGTGAGGCGACAGCGCTACTCACTGCGCCACCCATATATATATATATATATATATATATATATATACACACACAAAAAGAAACAAAAACAACATATATATATATATATGAAAAAGAAGCAAAAACATAATTTCAAACAAACAAAAACATAATTTTTTCAACTTTTTTTGTAAGAAAACACCTTGATAACCCCATAAATGTTCAAGTTTTGTGTGTTGAGTTATATACAGCGGGTAAAATAATCACACCCGAGCAATGCATGCGAATCCATTCTCCACATGAGAAGTGTCTTGAAGCTGTTATTAGCAGAAAAACCTTTTATACAAAGTATTAAATACATTCCAGTGTTTTCTCCTTGTGTCATTTCATACATTAAACAGAACTCATTGTTCAGGTTAAAAAATAAATAAATAGTTTTTACCAAAATCGAGTTTAATTTCTTGTTAACACGTGCTCCTTTAGAAATATATTTACCAGGAAAAAGCATGCCGCGTTCAGTACTTATTTTACCCGCTGTACGCGTGTATGATTTTCCTTCATTCTGAATTATTAAGCCCAAATCCCGAGTAGTTGCAGGCTCTTCGCATTGCAGTAAGAGGTAAAACGTGGACATAATTTAACAGCGCACACATCAGCATTATCTCTCTCACACACCTGGAATACTTAACGCTGCAGTTATGAACCATTATTGAACATCTTCTAAAAGCAGTCTGTTCAGATCGATAACTCTAATGCTTTTTTTAAATATGGATTTAATCCAAAGAGGTAATGGCAAATAAACTTTCTTCTTTTCTCCTCTCCAGCTTTTCCACTCTGTCATGGAGGGCTATGGAACGGTCAGCTCCACTTGCTTTAGGTTAATAGGCTCTAGTGGGCGTGGTCTGTTGTCATGGCAACCGGACAGTGGCTCCTCCCCCTGTTCTGGGTCCTGTTTCATCTTCTACATCAGCTTCACTCTCCTGCGACTTGTTCTGCTGTGGATTTTGATGTCGGCATTGCTGAGGAACTACCGGCGGGCGCGAGCAGAACTCTACCGCCCAGCCGTGGACCTGCAGGACTATGAAATGGTGGAGTTGTTCCTGCGACGCCTCAAAATGTGGATGGGACTCAGTCGCACTAAAGAGGTGCGGGTCATTTCATTCATTTTCCTTCGGCTTAGTCCCTTATTTATCAGGAGTCGCCACAGTGGAATGAACCACCAACTATTCCAGCATATGTTTTACACAGCAGATGCCCTTCCAGCTGCAACCCAGTACTGGGAAACATCCATACACTCTCACATTCACACACATACACTACTGCCAATTTAGTTAATCCAATTCACCTATAGCGCATGTGTTTGCACTGTGGGGGGAACCGGAGCACCCGGAGGAAACCCACGCCAACACGGGGAGAACATGCAAACTCCACACAGCCAACTGGCCCAGCTGGGATTCGAACCAGCGACCTTCTTGCTGTCAGGGGACAGTGCTAACCACTGAGCCACCGTGCCACCCTGCGTGTAATTTCATAATACCTAAATATTCCCAGATGTTTTATATAGTGCAATTTTTAATACTACCATAGTTCCTTGATCCCTTCAGTTAATTGGTAGCATCTTATAATCGAATGCAAATGAATCGCGTCTAGATAAAGTAGAATTAATGATCTTGGTAACTGTGAGAGTGGCATAGTAAAATAAAGCTTAGGATGAGACAATTGTTTGGCCAGTGGGTTCAAAGAATTAGCAGTGAGCTATTAGCATTGTGTGCTTAAGAGCCCATTACCCCAGGTTACTCCCAGTAGATTATCCCATAAAAAGTTTACATTCATTTGCTCTGGAAAAAATGACTACTTGTAGGGCTGTGTGATTTTCATGCACATTTTGTCAGTAAAGCCAGTTCTAGTAAACCTCAAACGCATGCTTTGAGATGGAGCAACATTTACTATACAAAGTCGTAGTTCACTGAAAAGCTACGCAAAATTGTCTTCAAAATTGATTTAATTGGACGATAATGACATCGAGATAATCCTTCTGAGATAATGACAGCTGTTTGCATTGGTTATCAATAAATTACAGGTCTGTGTAGTAAATGCTGCACGAAAACAACCACCTGGATGTACTTTTTCCTGTTTATTACATGGGTACTTGCCACAACGTAAAAAATAGACACAAAGCATTGTTCTGAGCCTTAAAAGTTTATTAATTCTTTAATTAAAGTTGAAAGAGACCAAGGCGGCTTAATGGAGCATACACTAACCCATATGTTATTCAGTCACAAGATAACATCAAACAGTTAAAAACAGCAGTCAGACAGACAAGCAAATAAATATGGATGTAAACGTATTCACTGACAATCAAAATGATTCGAAGTACCCAGATGAGCCTGTGTTATTCAGCGGTTGTTATATCGGTGTAACATACCTTGAAATGTTGTGACTGACCAATCAGAATCAAGTATTTCAGACAGCCGTGTAATCATTTTGTTTATTCACTCAGCCCTTACTACTTACTTTTTACCACCTACAATCATAGCATGCTCATTCTCCAGTTCTTTAGACTTAACCTTCATCCCAGACCTGTAAACTTGACCCTTGAATCCTTTCTTTTTTCCAACAGTTTCGTCACAAGGTGCGATTTGAAGGTATGGAGCTCCCTCCTTCACGCTCCTCTTCAACTAGTGACTGCAAGTCTTTATGTCTTCCTCCTCTGGACACCCCCGAGGCTCCTCCGACTCCGGACAGTGTTGATGGAGGCTCTGAAGCCTCCTGGCGGCCCACATCCAGCAGCCCCTGCAGTCTGGTTGAAGCCCCTGGTCTGGGACTCGGACTCAGCTTAGGCCTTGGGGTGATCGTTGGAGGCCAAGGCTGGAAAGAGAGAGCAGAAATAGAGGCGACACTTCGCAGAGTTCTTCCAGCCTTCGATGCTCTTCTTCTTCAGCTGGACAGGGTGACCCATGCCACAGAAGATCTGTACCGAACTGAGTATCGCATAGAGAGGCTTCTGAGAAAGAGCAGAGGAATGGGAAGAGCAAGAAGTAGAAGCCATAGAAGTTTGGATAATACAGGACAGAGGAGACATAAACACAGGAGCACAGAAGTGTCTGAGAGTAGCAGGAGTCCTCCGAGAACTAAAGTTAGTGACAGAAATCTTCCCAAGAGCGACCGAAGATCTAAGAAATCAGACTCAAGAAAGTTTTCAAAAATCACCAGTGTTCTTCCTAAAAGCCTCAATAAAGGAGACTCAAGTCCGCACAGAGACAATAGGACTCCAGAAAAGCCTAGTACCAAAGTGGAAGATGTCAGAGACACTGAGAAAGACCCTAGTATGGTGGATTCAGATCCACTTAAAGCAAGTCCTTTCGAGTTGGACAGAAGTCCACCTAGAGCACAAAAGGCTGAGAAGAGATCTCAAAAAGTCAAAAGAACCTCTAATAAAGTTGACCCAAACTTCCTAAAGGACTCTGAGGGTGTTGGCTGTGCCTTCAAACTTGCCCAAACTCCAGCCCCTACGCCTGTTCCCAGTCCAGCTTCTGCTCCCTCCACGGCTCCAGTTTCTGCCATTGCGACCCCCGTGCCGATTCCGCGGCCACATGAGTGGGTTCCTCCCAGCAGCAGCGAGAATCTTCCCAGCAGTGTATTCCGGCATCCCGCACACACTACCACAAACCCCACCCGCAAACGCAAGCACAAGCCTCCCGCTCTCAAAAACAAGGTGCACCCCAACACAGACAGACCTATCTCAGGACATCCCAAACCTTGACCTCCAACAGAGTCAGTATGCAATCAGGAATTGTGTAGTGAAGCTAATGAAAGAATGAGGGTTTGGCTTTTTTTTTATTTGAGGAAATGAGGACCTGGAGACAGCAGGCTTTGTAACCAGGACCTCCGGAAGACTGAAAGCAATTATTACTCGAGATGAAACCAAATAAACACACAGCCTTAAGTTCCAAGCCACAAGTCTTTGATTGTTTAACGCCTTACTAGAAATCTCAATATGGAAACTAGGTGCAGGTCATCGTGGTTTCTGCGATCCTCATCAGGTCCCGTTTGATGCAAGTTCCCCTCTTCCTTCACTGCACAAAAAAGCTTTTTTTACTTGGAGTTTTTGTCTTGTTTCTAATGCAAATATCTTAAAGCTCTTAAATCAAGAAGCTTTTCAAGACAAGTAAAACAAACCTGTTGTTTTCAGGAAAGATCTGCCAGTGGGGAAAGCAAAATAATCCAAAAACCGTTTTTGGTAATACTTCAGGTTACGTAACAATTCACACCATTTACTTCTGGCTTATTGCCTGCCTATTATTAGGATATTAACTCTTTATTAGCGCTTATAAAGTAGGATCTTATTCTACACCTCTAACCCTACCCCATACCTAAACCAAACTACTACCTTAATAACTATTAATTAGCAGCTAATTAGTAGTTCATTGTACTGAAAGTCTTAGTTACTGGTTTGTACAATAAAATAAAGTGTGACCTGAATTTATTAGAGTTAACCCACCGGCAGATCCTTTAGCTTGTTTTAAGGAAAAAAGTTCTGGCACAAGGTGCGATTTGAAGGTATGGAGCTCCCCCTCCTTCACGTGCCTCTTCAACGAGTGACTGCAAGTCTTTATGTCTTCCTCCTCTGGACACTCCCGAGGCTCCTCCGACTCCGGACAGTGTTGACGGAGGCTCTAAGGCCTCCTGGCGTCCCACATCCAGCAGCCCCTACAGTCTGGCTGAAGCCCCCGGCCTTAGCTTAGGCCTTGGGGTGATCGCTGGAGGCCACGGCTGGAAGGAGAGAGCAGAGATGGAGGTGACACTTCGCAGAGTCCTTCCAGCCTTCGATGATCTGCTTCTTCAGCTGGACAGAGTGACCTTTAAATTGATAAGACTTAGCCCAGTGGCAGATTATTTAGCTTGTTTTTAGGGAAAAAAATGCTTAGAATGGACTTGTTTTTACTTGCCTAGAAAATGCTTCTTGATTTAAGACTTTTCAGGTATCTGGACTAGAAACAAGACAAAAACTCTACGTAAGAAAAGCCTTTTTTTTGCAGCGTTCCCCTCTCGCAGTGACCTCAAGTCCAGCCTGTTGACCCTGGTGGTCATCTGGGTTGAATCCGACACAAGCACACCTTGTGCTGTCGCAGAAAACCAACAAACTCACAAAAGAGACAATGTAGGACTACAACAGCATATGCCTGTTGACGCAGGATGGCTAAAGCTCAATGGTTTTTGTCGTACGACGTTTTTAGTTACGTTTGATAAATCATGTTGTTGTTTTTTATTGTTGTTGTTGTTGTTGAAGGAAGCTATCTTTAGGTCATGGGTGTATGTATTGCCCATAGATGCAGAATGGGTTATTCCGAAAGGGCTCACACTGACAAACTCACACATTTATAAAAACAAAAAAAGTCAAAAATATTGCAGGTACATAAATATAGAGCTATGCTTCGAGGCGCTCATAATTCATGCTTCTTAATATAGCAGCATGTTGCGGGAAACTAGACGCAAACACATATCAGAAAAATATATTTCACACTAACATACTTCTGAATAGGCCATCAGGGTGCTAAACAACTAGTAATCCTCAGGATTTCACTCATATTTCTGTGGCGATTGTATGTCAGCTCCATCGAGAGGTTTATTTTTGAGTGTGATGAGCCCAAAGGCGAGAGAGAAAGAGCATATCTGATAGAAGGGAAAATGAGAGAAGGCATGTCAGAAAGTGTGAATTTAAAAGGAGACCAAATATTTGGGGATAGTTCAGTTTTTCTCAGTCGCTTTGGTACATTTCTCAGATCAGAATTGAAATTTGCATTTCTCAAAACAACACATACAAATAGCAAAACATCATGAATTACCTGCAGAGGCTAGCTCGAAATCCTTAGTTCATCTCTCAAAACTACATTTCCGTCTTTGTGTACGGATAAGAGAGTCAAATTACTTAGTCATGTTGTCAATATAACAGTGTGCTCTGGAGGGTTGTTCTGATGTAAACTATGGCTACGCTTTTGATTACAAATATATTATATTTTTTGGGCTACACCTTGTGGAAGTTTGATTGCAAGAGACCATTATAATGCATTTTGATCAACGTAAGCAATTGATAATGTAGGAAACAGCAGAGAATTGCACATAATCTACTGCATGGATGCACGAAAGCTTTTGCAACTTGTTCAAATGTAGTTTTGGAGAATTTTTTGGAAAATTTATTTTGAGAATTTATTTTGAGAATTTTTTTGAGAATTTCAATTCTGATCTGAGAAATGTTTTAAAGGGAGAAACTGTAATAGTAGGACACGCAATATTAGATGAAGAAAGTGTAAATGTTGAGCGAGAGCATGAAGATGAAGGAACGTCCCTCATTCAAGCACAACTCCCGCAATTCTCTGTACGGGGATTTGTTGTTACAGCAGGTAAAAAAAAAAACAATTGTTCCATAAAGCATTATTATTATTATTATTGTTGTTTAAAAACCAGCTTATGAAGTACTGAAGTATGTTTGTTGCTGCCTTCTATGAGATGTTCTGAATCTAATTTAAAAAGCACTTTTTTTGTATTGAATAGTTCAGAGTTGAACGATTGCGACGGCGCGTTTTAGGTGTTTTCATGTGTTCATGTAATAAAATAAGCTCGGTACGAACATAAGAGATCGTTACGGCAGCATTAACTCTCCGTATCGTGGTTTTTTTATAGCCAAAGCTTGCTATACTCATGTAACAAGAGATGAACTGACGTTTCTGTTGTACTTAGCACTTTATTTCAATGTCAAGCTTTAGTGCTTTGCCATGATTAACTAGTATGTATTGTTTCCTCACGTACGGCTTTCTCTTCGAGTATTATACACATCAGCTGCATCAGGATATTAATTACAATTATTATTATTATTATTTGATGTTTCTTGTGAAGTACTAAAATGATGTTGTTTACCATGATGATGCTCAGGGACCCCTTTGTTTTAAACCCAAACCAGGGTTTTGGTTTTCTTTTCAATCAATACATGCATTACGGTGTCATATGATGAAATTAGCGCACACGTGATTGGACGCTCAAAAGTCTACGGAGACAGAGCAGCGATCAGTCTTGATCGTCAAAGGTCACGTCGGCTATAATAACGTCTTTACTCAAGCCGTTCCGGATGAAGATTTGAAAGGTCGTGTTTGTCTGTACATATCGGCGTGCCCTGATGTAAATATGTTTTGATCGCATTTGTGTTAATCTCGTTTGCCATAATCGCACTGAGCTGAAATCTCTGTCTTGTTGTCATTTGGTACACACAAACGCCTTGCTGTGTGTATTACATTCCTGCACGCCACTGGCCAAAGATACGAAAGCATTGCATCACATTTTTCATTACACTTTTAACAGAACTACACTTGTCATTCGAAACTATAATAGCTTATTAGTAGCTTATCTTGCATTGCAGATGTAATATGTCAGAGAAATAATCATCGTCAACCCAGCACGAGCGCCAAAAAGCAGCTTTTGCATGCAATAATGTAAAAGCCTTCATTAAATGCTGTTGAAAGTGTTCATTTGCCGTATCGAGCTGTTGTACTTGTATTGTTGTAGCACTTCGCTTTACATGCTTTTGCACTTGACAAAGTCAAATAAAGAGTCTTGACAGCTGAGAGAACATATTGATTTCACTGTTTGTTTGCTTTTATTGGCACACAAAGTTGGCCATGTGACTGAAGTGGTGAGCAACACATCTCTAAAACTAAATCCAGTCCACTAGTGATGGGAGAAACCAAGCTTTTCAATGCTTCACAATCAATTAATCTAATGTGACTTCTTTGACTAAATGGATGTTTCAGATCTCCAAAAATACTAAATAATAATAATAATAATCAATCCTTTTGTCTTAAACTAGAAACTGATCCCTGCTGCAGTTTTCACTGGCATTATCTTATAAATTATAAATAAGCTTTTATCATTAGTTCATACTTTTATCGAAGTCCCTTTAAGGCAAGTCGATTCACTCGGTGGCCATCTTTAAAATGCCTCTCGGGCATTCTGTTTGAATGGGGAAACATCCAATTCTCCAAGATTGCTTGTCAAGCTTGTTTAAATTTAATATTAGGAATCTCCAGTAAAGGGGCCTCACGGTGGCGCAGTGGATAGCACGTTCGCCTCACAGCAAGAAGGTCGCTGGTTCGAGCCTCGGCTGGGTCAGTTGGCGTTTCTGTGTGGAGTTTGCATGTTCTCCCCGTGTTGGTGTGGGTTTCCATCGGGTGCTCCGGTTTCCCCCACAAGTCCAAAGACATGCAGTACAGGTGAATTGGGTAAGCTAAAATTGTCCATAGTGTATGAGTGTGAATGGGTGTGTATGGATGTTTCCCAGAGATGGGTTGCAGCTGGAAGGGCATCTGCTGCGTAAAACATATGCTGGATAAGTTGGCGGTTCATTCCGCTGTGGTGACCCCAGATTAATAAAGGGACTAAGCCGAAATGAAAATGAATGAATGAATCTCCAGTAAAATTCGGTCACACTTTATTTTGATGGTCCGTTTGTTGAATTTAAGTTACATTGCATCTACATGCCAACTAATTCTCATTAGATTATAAGTAGACTGTTAGGTTGGGGTTAGTGTAAGCTGACATGTACTTGCAAAGTTTCTTATAGTCTGTTAAATGTCTGTTGAAGGAGCAGCATCAGCAGATATTAAGCAGACAGTCTACTAATACTCAAATGGACCATCAAAATAACGTTACCATTTTTTCTACCGGCCCGATCTGGCCAGTGGTTGAGATTTGATTTTAACTTGCCCTGCCAAAATTTTCACTGGCCCCACCAAAAAAAATGAACTTAATAGCTTTAATATTTTAAATAATGCGTCAAAAATAACCAAAATTATGCAGAAAGGAGCAGTATGTAAATGTGCAGGTATTTTATTGCAGTTGTAAATGATTTAACAAAAGATGGCTGACTTGCCAAACTGACGGCGAACACACAATCTCTTTCGCCGTGTGGTACCCACGTAAATGTCTGCTTCCAAGACGTTAGAAACAGACGTTTTCTTTTAGCCTCATAATTTGATGTTGTCGCCATGTTGCCGTCTCTTTGCTGTACTGGTTGGGTGCAGAAAAAAACAACAAGCTCACAACATCCATTCAGATAAGAGGAACCGAACCGCAATATGGTGTTCACGACATCACAGAGAAGGTAGCGTTTAAAGGCTTAAAAGCACAAACTATTTCTCAATTATAAGATTGTATTTGTACGCAATTGGCAATTGTATTTGGTCGCATTAATTAAAAATGAAACTTTAGTGACAAGGCAGCACTGGCCTGATTGGGCCAGTAACAATCCTGTCTACTGTCCCGAGCATCTCTCGCGCTGGCCCCGGGCCATCGGGCAGTCCTTATTGTTGAGCCCTGAACGGACTCTTTAGTTTCATATTTTAAACGTTTTTAAAATCTGCAGAAACTCATGTCTGCCCCCCTCCCCCTCCCACCAGAGAATCTTCAGTCTATCACTGATTGGCTCCTGTACTAGAAGGCGGGGCTTTATTCACCATGTAGGCCGTTACACTTTCCCCCATTCATAACCATACGAG
This sequence comes from Danio choprae, assembly GCA_903798125.1. NCBI lineage: Eukaryota > Metazoa > Chordata > Actinopteri > Cypriniformes > Danionidae > Danio > Danio choprae. The sequence goes on along the minus strand of CAIGQW010053927.1, from coordinate 3,592,388 downwards.
TGACACGTCTTGTGTATTCTAGAGTCTCTGCCTTCATTCAATAGTCGTATTTGGATCTTTGACGTATTTACTTCATTGTGAAAGAAATAAGACATTTTAGAAAGATGCTGTTAATCGAAGAGGACTCAAATATTTCTAATTAACAAGCACTTTTTCAAGCGTTACTAAATATGCAAAGAAAAGCATGCGTTTCAGTCTTAAATGGGTGCTCCAGCGATGTGCATTAAAAATAAATTATGCAAAGTTGACAACAACAAAGAGGGGGGGGGGGGGTGGTCTGGTTTTACTAAACACTTGCATGCAAAGGTACATCTGAGTTTCAGACTTTAAACGACAGAATGCGGACAAATATGCAGATGTGTTGATGTAAGAATAGACAAATATTAGCACATTTCAGTGCTTTATTTGGTAGCGAAGCGCACACATCTGATGCGGTTTAACCGTCTACTGTTGTTCTGCTTGAAAACTCATGAGATCAGCATTAACCATCACACATAAACAAAAACAAGCAATTAAAATACAACCATGTAGTTCAGTCACAGTTTACACTGAATTCATAACACTGCAGCGGGGGTGTCAAACTCCTGGAGGGCCGCTGCTCTGCACAGTTTAGTGTCAACCCTGCTTCAACACACTTACCTGGAGGTTTAAAACAAGCTCAATCAGTTTGATCAAGTGTGTTTCATTAGGGTTAAAGCTAAACTGTGCAGAGCTGCGGCCCTCCAGGAACTGAGTATGACACATGTGCTCTACAGCATTCAAACGCTCACTTATAAAGCATTCGTCACATCTAAGGCCGCGTTAATGAATGACAAACTAACGAATGACCTTACACTGCAAAAAAAAAATTGTCTTGTTTCTAGTCCAAATATTAAAACTTCTTGAAGCATTTTCAAGACGAGCCAAAAATATGGTCGTGTTTTAAGAAATGATAAGTCAAAATGAAGTGAGTTTTTCCTTGAAACAAGCAGAATAATCTTGTTTTTAGTTTGAAATAAGTGTATTTTATCCCACGGGCTGATTATTTCGCTTGTTTTAGCTCAGGAAGAAGTTCACTTCTGAAAACAAGACCCTATTTTTCCACTCGTCTAGAAAAAGCTTCATGATCCAAGACGTTTTGGACTGGAAACAAGGCTAAACCTCGTAAGCGAGAACATCACATTTTTGCCGTGTGTATTTATAAATGATCATTAATGCTGTCAAATGTTTTACAGGAGATTATTATGATCATCATAAAGCATGTCCATGCTCTGTGCGCTTTATAATGCTGTAGTGTAGTGTAGTGTGTGTTGGCACAGCTGTGTGGACGGTGCATATAACAACTAGAGAACAAGTGGATCAAGATGAGAGGAACGTGTGCATCGTGTGTGCAATTTTGTCGAACTGCTAAAACAAAAAAAGGGCATGTGATAATGCCAGTGCAGAGGCTTTATATCCATCATTCAGCAGACATTCATTCATTCATTCATTCATTCATTGAGTCTCAGTGTGAAGTAATAGTCTAGTCTTTACACAAAGTCAGTGAAGTCATCGACGGTGGACACTAGCCTCTTCCTCTGGCCGGCGTCTGGATTCTGCGCTGCTCCCGGCGGCTGGTGGGCGGGTTTATTCTGCATGGGGGCATGGCCTTGAGTCAGAGAGATGCCATGAGAGGGGCGGGACTGAATCTCCTCCTGAGCCTATTGGTGGACGAAACATGAATATTAAACGCTCGAATGGAACAGCATTTTTAGCAAGGACGTTACTTTTAAAAGGTTTTTTTTAATTAAGAGGTATTCAGAAACAAGTTAGTATTATGTAAATCAAAAGAAGACATTCGTAACGTTACAGAAGATCCTTTCGGTTCTCTGGAGCTGTCTATTGATCAAAGAATCATGAACCAATTGTATCAAGGCTTCCATAAACATATGTAGCCACGTTCTGTTACTAATCAAGGTATCTGCAGGTTTCTAAGAGTTATATTTAATACCACACAGAATGAAATGTAAGGTCCAATTGCATAGTACAATTTTATAGTACCAAATTTGCTAAAAACTACAATTAATTACCATCTTTAAGGATCCAAGGGCACCATGTGAATGTTTTTTTGATAATCAAATCATCATATTAGAATGATTTCTGAAAGATTGTGTGTGTATATATATATATATATATATATATATATTTCACTTACATTTGTACATACAGTACAAATGCTGAAATTTAAAAGTGAAAGTAAAAAGCGGATGCACTCACCCGCGTCCTGATCCTCTTGATGTGTCTCAGTCTCGCCAGCCATTTTGAAGCATACGCGTCTGACGGGTTCGCCCTGCACTGGTGGACCAGCGACGCCATCTTTACAACACACAAAAAACACACTCATTCAAAGTTTATCATCATGCAACTTCTCCCTAGCTGGTTTTCCATCCAAAAACGAAGCAAACCTTTTCAAAGTTACAACAATTAAAAAAAAAAAAAATATATTATTAAAAAAAAAAAAAAAAAAAAACTAATTGTGAAATAGGTGCATTTCCATCACATTGTTAGAGTGGCTGACTGTAGTATTGGTAACCTAGCAACCAACAGTAAACAAAGCAAACATATTGGAGTCACATGTGTGTAATGTTCGCTAGAGTTTATTCAGCATATGTATTTTATCTCCCACTATTTACATCAAACCTTTATCTACATTTTTTAAAGGTTTAAAACCACCACATGCGAGCGTAAAAATGTTTTTATATATATATATATAAGGGATTTTATTTCTATCACTCATTTCTTATGTGATACATCAAAATGTGCATAAACTATATTAACTGTCAATATTGTCCTTCGATTATTTATTTATTTTTTCATTTCTCATGTTTACATTTTTTTTACAATACAATTTTATGTATTTATTTTTGTTATTTCTGAACATTATTGCTTTTATTTATCATCATCATCATCATCATCATCAACCACTGCAACACTTTATTTAACACCAATATGACAAATGTAAACAATGTTGTTTATTATATTTACTAACGTTTATGAAAATAAATGTCTTGCTAATTGTAAAAAAAAAAAGTAAAATCCTGATCCTCATTGTACATGACGTTATGTATATCCCCAAATAAACATTTTGGGCTCTATCATACACCCGGCGCAACAAGGCACAAGACGTGTTTGGCGCGAGTTGTTGCTACTTTCAGACCAGCGCAACAGTCATTTTTATGTTTTGCGTCACGTTGTTTAAATAGCAAATCCATTTGCTCCACTTTGTGGACTCATGGGTGTGCTGGTCTAGAAAGGAGGTGTGTTAGGGCGCATTGTTGGAGCGTTGCTATTTTGAGGAGCTGAAATAGACCAACAGCGCCATTGACCAACTAAAAGCTGCTCTAAAGTCCAGCACAGAGCGCGTTAGTTATGTGCCTATGCAGGTCCAAACGCTTACACATTGCTGAATGCACACAGGATGTGCAGCAATACACAAATACCTGTACAAATTAAAGGATTAAAATGGTACAAAAATGATTATTTTCTACATAAATATAAAAACCACTGCCTCCATGCCTCATCTCGGGGGGGCTTTTTCAGTTTATTCATGACAATTTGCTTTTGTATAATATTATTATTAGTAGTATTATTTATTATATGCACATTTATATTTGTTTTATTTACAGAGAAGTTTAGATTTGTCCACCTGAGGGGTTTTGGAGACGTCTGCATCACCATACGGGGCATAAGAACAGGACGTGTGTTTGGATATAACTCAGTTGTTTGACCACACTTCATTATTATTGTTCATTTATTCCTTTGCTGGAGGTTAGAACTGAATTTAGAAATAGTTTTGAAACAAATCTTTGTGCTTAACAAACGAAATTAAATATGTAGGCTGATGGATGTCTTCAGTGGAGTGAGTTTCCACTGTTTCCTTACTCCACCAAAGTAAAGGAGTAAAGTAAAGAGTAAAAGTAAAGAGTAAAAGTAAAGAGTAAAAGTAAAGTGAAAGTAAAGGCAGAATGGAGGAGGCTGGTTCTTTATCCTCGAGCTGCAGATGCTCTGTTTAACTGTTTTCTCGCTAGTGAAATGTTCAGTTTTTCCACTTACAAAGTCCTCCATGTAGATAACAAATGCACCATGGCGGGACGCAACTGACTCTTAAAGGCAATGGGAGACGAGACTCTGATTAGTTTGATGCAGGTTATACTCAAAACACACCCAGAACTCATTAAGAGAATAAGCACAACCCTGTTAGACCATGTGCCGGGGCGCAGAGCGTACTTATCCGCCTTTAAAATAGCAAAAGTGGATTCGGACACGCTCTTAATGCTTTTGCACCCTGCGCTTTAGACTTTGAGCTTACATCATTAAAATAAAGCCCATTATGTTTATACATAAAAATACGAAATAATATAAAAATAAACATAAATAGCAGCAGTCATTTGAACTCAACATATGCACATTTAGGTGCTGTACGGTCCAGAGCGTGAAGCCCTTTCAACTGAAACCTTTGTTGAGTGGAAAAGTGCAGGACTTGATTTGCTCCTCCGCCAGCTGGGATTGTGGAAACTGGAACATACACTACTTTAGTGGAGCAAAAGCATATTGATTATTTCTACATAAATTCCCCAAACTGAAGTGCCGCTCGCTACTGAAGGCTCTTTAGGTGTCCCGGTATCCACAGCAACAACAAATCCCTAATCCACCCAAAACGCTCCTCGTCCCGAATGTACCCTAACCGCGTTTATCCTCCTCTGACCTGTCGGCCATTTTATGTCTTGTTGTGCTAATTGGAGGCTGTGATTTCCTGGAGCCTGCAGTGATTTGTAGGCTCTCAGAGGAAAGCACGGGCATGAGACGAACACACACACACACACAAACAGCCTTATTACACTGTCTCCACTTAACACAGCAGGTGGCAAGAGCTGAACTAAAGCAGAAAAAGAAGAGCAGATTTATGCTAAACAGAGGAGGAGGAGAGCAGAGATCTGGCTGAGGGAAGGAAACACTCTTTCTGTTGATGGAAGTGCTGCTTATCAGAGGAATCATCACCATTAAATCTGCACTATGCTAATAAATGACAGCGGTAATTATGATTTGCACTTGATGAAAATGGCAAAAAGAAAAACACAACTGATGCATAAAACCCTTCACTAGCAGGAGATGCTGTGGTGTGAAAAGGTGAAGACTCACGTTAGCATGAAGCGCCATCTGTCTGACTAGCAGAGGAAGGTTCCGGTCAGAGACGATCTTGGCCACACTGGTGTCCACCAAACCCTCCAGATCTGACACACAAACAGCACGCATTAGCAGCTGATCACTTCAAAAAACCCACACACACACACTAATACTTGCACAAACACACATACACGCACACACACACACCAACACACAAAGACACACACACATACACAGACACAAACTCATGCAAACATACACAAACACTCAAAGAAACACACACGCACAACACATACCAACACACACGCATGCACGCAAACACACGCATGCACGCAAACACACACATGCACCAACACACACACACACACACACACACACTAATACAAACAGACACCAACACACGCACACTGACACACACACACACAGACCAACATGCACGCATGCAAACAAACACACAGGCACACGCACGCACACACACACACGCACCTAAATATCTAAACACACATAAAGACACACAAAAAAACACAAACAAATACAGACTGCAAACATATGCAAACACTCACACATGCACACACGCAAACACACACATGCACCAACACACACACTAATACACAGACACTAATACAAACACAGACACACACACACACGCACAACACACATACACGCACGCATGTACACAAGCGCATCAACACACAGTGACACACACGCACACAGACTAACACGCACACATGCAAACATACAGGCACACATGCGAACACACACACACACACACACACACACACACACACACACACACACACA
>CAIGQW010053927.1:3550002-3560981 GCA_903798125.1 Danio choprae | reverse complement strand
TTAAACGAATCTTTTGAATTCATTTTAAACACTATGATTTGGGACACTAATTCTATTTTCGAATACTATTTAGGATGAATAATATGTGAACTGGGACACAGCAACTGAAATCGATTAGTTCTAAATGAGTCAGCCATTTTGAATGAATCGCTTGACTGAATTGCCAAAATATTATAATTTGGGACACTAATTCTATTTTCGAATATTATTTAGGATGAATAATACGCGAACTGGGACACAGCAACTCTAATCACATTGTTCTGAATGAATCCGCCATTTTGAATGAATCGCTTGAATTAATTTCAACATATTATGATTTGGGACACACTAATTCTATTATCGAATACTATTTATAACTAATAGCATGCTAATTTATGACATAACTCCCTTGCTTTGTTCTAAATGAATCAGCCATTTTGAACGAATCACTTGAATCATTTTTCAACATATGATTTGGGACACACTAATTATATTTTCAAATGCTATTTAGGATGAATGTATGCGAATTGAGACACAGCAAATCAATCGCTTTGTTCTAATTGAATCAGCCATTTTGAACGAATCGCTTCAATTTTCAACATATGATTTGGGACACACTTATTTTATTTTCAAATACTAATCAGAATTAATAATATGCTGATTTATGACAACATCTCACACTTTGTTCTAAATGAATCAGCCATTTTGAACAAATCGCTTGACCACTTACCTATATTTGACCCAACATTAGGTTACAACAACCCAGCATTTTTTAAAGTGTAATATCATTATTATATTTAACACAATCATACCTGACATCAGCATAAATAACATCTCGTTAGAAACAGAAAAGAACTAAGCCAGTTGATCTTTCCAACATAAACATTATTCACCGCACAGAAAACGTTTCACTGTTCAGCGTCTCTTCAAACGCTCCTCTATCGGCTGAGTGTTTATTATTGCGCCTTGAACGAAGTGGTTTGTCTCTCTAATATTACTTTAGTGATGCATTAAATGATGGCAGCGCAGAATATCAATGCATTTAATAGCAACACTGCAGCATTCATCTTTATCAGATCTGAGATACTGAGCAATTAATATTTCGTTTATCTAGAGGCAAAAGGTTTCACTTTTAATGAGTTCATCCTATTCTGAGAGATTAAAAAGGTAAAGCTAAAGTCCTGCGTTTTGCTTAAGCTCACTTATAAATGTCAAACTGCTTGACATTTAGGTCAAATCTAACATTACACTGCAGAAATAAGTCAAAATCGAGTGAATATCTTGTTTTTAGATTATTTTGCGGACTCCACCGGCTTGTTTTAAGGAAAAAACATTTAGGGCTCTATTTTAACGATCTAGGCGCAAAGTCTAAAGCGCAGGGCGCAAAAGCATTAAGAGCGTGTCCGAATCCACTTTTGCTATTTTAAGGACGGATAAGTACGCTCTGCGTCCTGCTGCATGGTGTGACAGGGCTGTGCTTATTCTCTTAATGAGTTCTGGGTGTGTTTTGAGTGTGTTTTGCATTAAACCAATCAGAGTCTCGTCTCAGAGACTCAGAGTCAGTTGCGTTGCACCATGGCGCATTTGCTATTTACATGGAGGACTTTGTAAGTAGAATAACTGAACGCTTCACTAGCAAGAAAACAGTTAAACAGAGCATCGGCAGCACGAGGATAAAGAACGAGCCTCCTCCATTCAGCCTCTTTACTTTCACTTTCTCTTTCGTGGATGAGGAAACTGTGTTGTACACTTCACTGAAGACATCCATCAGCCTATATAAGTAATTTTGCTTGTTAAGCGCAAAGATTTGTTTCAAAACTATTTCTAAATTCAGTTCTAATTTCCAGCAAACTAATAAATGGACAATAATAATGAAGTGTGGGCTATATCCAAACACACCTGCTATGCCCCTATGGTCCAAAATCCAACAGGTGGACAAATCTAAGCTTGTTTTTAATAAAACAAATATAAATATGCATATAATAAATAATACTGCTAATAATAATAACATTATACAAAAGCATGTTGTCGTGAATAAACTGAAAAAAGCCCCCCGAGATGAAGAAGGCATGGAGGCAGTGGTTTTTATATTTATTCATTCATTTTCTTTTCGGCTTAGTCCCTTTATTAATCTGGGGTCGCCACAGCGGAATGAACCGTCAACTTACCCAGCATATGTTTTACGCAGCGGATGCCCTTCCAGCTGCAACCCATCACTGGGAAACATCCATACACTCTCATTCACACACATACACTACGGACAATTTAGCTTACCCAATTCACCTATAGCGCATGTGCTTGGACTGTGGGGGAAACCGGAGCACCACCCGGAGGACATGCAGACTCCACACAGAAATGCCATCTGACCCAGCTGAGGCTCGAACCAGCGACCTTCTTGCTGTGAGGCGATCATGCTAACCACTGCGCCACCGTGACGCCCAGTAGTAAAACTGAAACCATATTTTTATTTCACTTTCACCTCAGGATGAATCCAATTGCTTGTCATGTGGACCAACATCATTAGCTTGCTTTTTCTCTAATGTAGCCAAAAACTGTCATAACGAGTGACCTTTAAATTACCCAAATAAATCCCCCTTGGCACAGAAATACTTGAGGCAATCAGTAAACCGATGGCAGCGTAAAATCTGCAGAGAGACGCTAAATAATCAAGCAAGTATGCTGTATGAAGTCCCAGTGCTGGCTATTAGAGGACGCTCTATTCATTAGAATCCTGTAACTGGGAGACCTAATAGATTTTATGCTAAACAGACACAATGGGCTAATAAAACAGCGACGTTCAGGGGTCGAATATTACTCAATGACTGTCAGGACGCCGCTGCAAATCTCGTCTGGTGCCACACTGCCATCTGCTGGATACGAGTGGCATTAATTAATAAAGGAGTCGAATTTAGGCTTCATTTTTAAAGGGGTAGTTCACTCAAATACTTAAAATGCAATGTCCTCATCCTCCAATTGTTCCAGAACCTGTTAGAGTACACAAATATACTGAAGAATGCTGGGGAAAAAACAGCCATTGACTTCCATTATATCACTTTTTCCTTCTTACTATTAGGCCTGTCACAATAATCAACGTATGGAATTACCACACAACACATGAACATGACCTCAATCATTTTTGGGAATACAATATATATCGCCCATACATAAATACCAATTCTAGCAACATTTTAGCTGATTGTGTAACATCTCGATCTCTTTTGGAGGTGTCAGTGTCAGTGTGGTTAAAAAAACACTATAGTATTTACTATAAACGACTATAGTATATTTTCATGTGGGAGTCTGACAGCTGAAAATAGATATGGCAGAAGATATCACAGCCTCTGTTACTCTTCACCTTGCACTTTTTTGTTAACATTTATAATTATTATTTATTTAGGATATGCGTTTTCACAATCTATGCATTTAATGACTCCCAATGTCCGATTATTAAATAGTGAAAATGACTATAATTAAATGAAATATTGCTAAGAATAAAATATGATGTGTTCTTTGGAAGAGTGCACTTGCATTGTGATGCTATTATATTGTCATTCTGGCATTATATAACGAGTGGCATAAAACGGCCTTAAAATGACAATAACATTGTTTATCGCGATATATTTTGGTGCAATATAACGTACAGCAAAAAACAGATATCGTGACAGGCCTACTTACTATACATGTCAATGACTGCTTTTTATTCTAACAGTCTTCAGATGATCTTGTTTTGTGATCAACAGAAGAAAAATAATCTTAAAAGTTAAGAATTACTTGCGCGTGAGTAAATAATGAGAAAAATGTACCTTTTTTGGGTGAACTGCCCCTTTAAATGCTCGCCGTTTACTGTACTTACACTGTAAAAGAAGATTAGTTGAATTTACTTAAAATAACCGGGTAAATCTTTTAAAACGATTAGTTGACTTATAAATTAGGTAATGGGTTTACTCACTTTAAGTAAATGAAATATGGGCGTAATCATAAAACTAAATTAAAGCATAACAGTTCCAAGTCAGGGCCTCACGGTGGCGCAGTGGGTAGCACGTTTGCCTCACAGCAAGAAGGTCGCTGGTTCGAGCCTCGGCTGGGTCAGTTGGCATTTCTGTGTGGAGTTTGCATGTTCTCCCCGTGTTGGCGTGGGTTTCCTCCGGGTGCTCCGGTTTCCCCCACAAGTCCAAAGACATGCGGTACAGGTGAATTGGGTAGGCTAAATCGTCCGTAGTGTATGTGTGTGAATGAGTGTGTGTGGATGTTTCCCAGTGATGGGTTGCAGCTGGAAGGGCATCCGCTGCGTAAAACATATGCTGGATAAGTTGGCGGTTCATTCCGCTGTGGCGACCCCAGATTAATAAAGGGACTAAGCCGAAAAGAAAATGAATGAATGAGTTCCAAGTCATACCTGTCAACCCGTTATTTTTCAACTCTATCAAGCTATTATCCCGTAAAGGTATTTTCCCGTATTTCTCCCGTATTTTCAATCTTTGTATGAAGGGTGGCAATAAACATTAAAGAGCCGATCCTCCCTATATGCAACCCATACCGCCGAACCACCAGGGGATGCCCCTTGCTCTTAAATGTGAATCTGTTCTGTGCTTTCATTTTATTTAGGCATGAAAACACTTTGAAATAAATATAAAAACGGCGGGATTCCCTTCCTTTCCATTACAGGCGCCATTGCTTCTCCTTTACAATCCTCAAAACAGTCAGTTCATGTAGAGGTGTGTGACTGTCAGACGCACTCCATAGTGATAAATAGATGCTGTTTCCCCAAACGGATTCTGTACACGCGATTTAAAGCGGACATATACACAATAATAATAATAATAATAATAATAATAATAATAATAATAATATCTAAACTTGTCGATCTTGGTGGGTTTTCTTTTAAACACAACAAATTTTGTCGCTTATTTTCACATGACAGGTATGCTTTAAGTAAAATCGACTTGTCGCTTTTAAGGCAATGGGTAATAATCATGGTGTACGTTATATGCAAACATCGTTATTGGGTTTCATTTAAGACTAAATTAATATGATAATAGAATTTAAATATTTCTAAAAGCACTAAAAATAAAGATGGAGGAAGAGCACTTGAAGAGGGCAACAGTGAAACGCTTTCCGCACGCCTGCGTCGCTTTTTGCGCGACTTCTGTTCATGATTGATGAAAACGTGGATGAATACTTTACCTGGATCACAAAGAGAGTGTGAATGAGTGAAGGTGGCGTGTGTGAGTGAAGGTTAAACAGGCAGCAGGTTGAGCAAGTGGAGCCCCCTGTTGTTTGGGAGCTGAATTACTGCCACCAATCTCATTCGGCAAACAGCAGAGACCGAGAAGCTAGTAGCTGGATTGCGTGAACGTCTGCATACTTTAGTTTTGCAATAAGCACATGCCTCCTGTGTGTGTGTGTGTGCTACAAAGCCCATAAAAGGAAGAAGATGTAGGAAATTTTCAAAAAAAGAGGAAACATTGTATTTTTTGATGCCAATGCATTTGCTTTTGCATTTGAAATCTCACGATTTTCTAATAACAACAAAAAAAAAAAACTTCTGAAATACTTTACTCACCATAAAGTTAATGTAAAGTTTCTGAGAGGATTGCAAACTTTGTTCAAGTAAACCCAAAAACAACGCAAAAGAACTAACACATTTTGCGAAGGCATTTTTGGAGAGAAAGAACATCAAACTTAAAGGGTCACGAAACGCCAAAACACATTTTTTTATGATGTTAACACTCATATATATGTCCCACGCTGCTAAAAACACTATTAGGACACATATATCTTACAAAAAAGTGAAGATTGGTTGTTTGTGCGCTATATCGAGCAAATCTGTTCTTCCGGTTTGAAAAAAAATTTAGAAGCTACGTCACGGCCATGAGATCCTTGTGTGAATTCCAGCGTGTAGACTGGACGTCTGTACCGTCGGGTACAACGTGACATCTTTGAGCTTTCATCATTAATTCAAGAGATAGACTTGGTTCAAACCAATCAGCGCGCTCTATTGTGAATGAGGCGCAACTTCATTAATATGCATGATAGCTTCGAAGACTTTTTACCTGTTACAATGTTCAGAGGGCAAAGAGACGCCACGTTGTGTTGCCAACCATAATTAAAACAAGTGGAAGAAGAACTGTTCGGAGACATGGGTAGTCAGTGTTGCGTTTATAAATGTGCTGCAGCGAAGGTTTTGTTTCCAAATCCCCGCTATGAGAGCGCAGCTGGACTACCGGATTACAGTGGTCTGCTAAAACGTGACAGAAATATGCTTGTAAGGAACATTTTTACCCAAGAGCTTTTCGCATCTGTAAATGGTGAAATCTGGATTTGCTGCTCGTCTGCTTTTAAAAAAAGACACGGTTCCAGTTCGTGTTGGTTGTCTTGCTCTACAGATTTGTTAAGTGTGCGATCAATGTGCTTTGTTTACGTTTATTCAGATGGTAAAGTTAGTTAGTATCGTCAGCAGTACTCTTAGTCATACCTTAGTCAAAATGATTTAGTTACCAAGTTTACAGTACGTTGATATCACTACAATATTATAAACTGAAAGATCCACTGTAAATGCAGCTCTCCGAATGTAAACACCTTAATCAAACTATTACCGTCGTGTAGGATTTTTGCCGCATTTTGTGACCGGATAGTCTACACACACACCGAGTGCATCTAATTTACCGAGAAGTCCGGAGGTTTTTTTTCTCCCATATTGCGTGCGGTAGGTCAAACATTCCATTAAAACTACACTCTTCTAGCAGTTCCTCGCATCCAATATCTTATTTGTCACGGGGGGCATGCATGAGATGTAACTGAATGAACGTGAAAGTGCAAAACTGCAGTTAAAGTCGACAAATTAAAAATTTGACAAATAATTCGATTAGTGATGTCCATGTAAACATGGTCACTGTCTCTCTCCCCAGCGTCTGTGTGCTGTTTTGCCTCTGTGAAAATGAGCGCGTGCTCATAATGAAACTCCCCTTTTCATGCAAACCCTTCCCTCTTTCGCCACTCGACACTCCCACCCTAAACAAAGCTGGACTCACCCACTTTCCTGACTTTTTTCAAACTAGAAGTGTGAAAAAACCCTGCTGAGACAGGGGGGTTTCATGGCCCTTTAACGCACTGACTGCATCTAATTTTTCATCCATCTCAATGTCTCTTTAGGGGCTCCGTAGCACAGCATTTTTATTGTGTATTTTTTTGGCAATAAAAAAAGAGACATCAAACAGACTCCATCACATACAGCACACAATAAAGCATGGTATAAGCAAATGCATAAACGGGGTTAGGTCCGAATCAAAACAGATGCACGTCAGTCGCAAGGCATTAGCGCATGCATGCATTCAATGTTTACCACCAATGAAAACCGAAAGTAAAAGACAAAACCCTCCTCCAGCATGCACCCTTTTCAGAATGAGCTCAAACCAGATGTCCACGCCCACCCCGCAATCGCCAAGACAACGCCCCGCCCCGAATGCCCAAGCCCCACCCACTGTCCCTGCATACAGAATTTTTAAAAAAAAAGGAAAAGCAGGGATAATAATAACCGGTTGCTGAGGTTTTGAGGTTACCAAAATTGCTCTACCTGCGCACAGCATGCTCGGACACACTGATGCTGCGGGAGCGGAAGGCGTCCATGGCCGAAAGGTCTTTCAGGTCTTTAACGGGAGAGTTTGCGCTGGGGCCTTGCTTCGCCACTTTGGTCGTCCGCAAACTGCCCCGAGGGCAAACGAAGTCAGGTGTGCGTCAAGGTAAGGTCGTGACCAGAGGGAGATTGTGGGGAAAATTTGGGTCATTTTTTTTTTTACCACGTCGGCATGGGTGGATGTGGGAGTTTGCGATTGGTTGTGGAGTGTCACGAAAAGGTGCCGGCGACCAATCACAGGTGACGGATCCGAGGTGTCGACACGCCCCCACAAACCACACCCACCACGCATGGCCCAATCAGAGGAGGGGGAGGGGGGAGGGGTCAAATAAGGAAGTGAAAGGAAAACAAAGTAACTTGGTCAGCAGTGCACATTGAGAACCAGAAAAACAGGGACGACATTTACAAAAACAAAGTAAGGAAACAGAAAACTGCAAGGAGAAACAGCATAAAAAAGATCAACAGACACATAACAAGGCATAAAAGTAAGCAATATATACTGTCAGCATTCTACCAAAGAAATGAAAGAGTTTTTGGAGGAAGTTAACTCACACACATATTGATACAGGGAGGGGGGGAAAGCACTGCTATGATCAATTGATATCTATAAGAAAACAATGATATGAGCATGTGCATGTGTGTGATTTAATACAGCAAATAAGTGAGACACCAAGTCAACAGTCACTAGCCGGGTTTCCGTGGTAACGTGAAGCGAATCTTTTCGAAGATTGCAAGAAAAGAAAACAAATGCGAATTGTGGGAAAATGCAAACCCCAAATGTGAACTAGTTGCGTTTCCATCAAGTTGTTAGAGTGGATGACTATAGTATTGGTAACCTAGCAACCAACAGTAAACAAGGCAAGCACAATGGATTAGTAATATTTGGATTTGGATGTGCAACGTTTGCTACGTCAGAGTTTATTCGGCAAATGTGTTTCCCTTTCATTATTCACATTATGCTTTTGAAAATCACCTCAAGCAAGGATTAATTAATTATTTAATTTTTTTGCGAATAAAGAGATTTTGATTGGAAATTTGACGTAAAGGACACTTGTAAAGCGTTTTATTTTTTTAAGTTTGCAATTAAAGAACAAATGCGAATTATGCAAAAATGCAAATCCCAAATGTGAACTAGTTGCGTTTCCATCAAGTTGTTAGAGTGGTTATCTATAGTATTGGTAACCTAGCAACCAACAGTAAACAAGGATAGCATAATGAGGTCACGTGAGTGTAATGTTCGCTATGCCAGAATTTGGTCAGAACTCATGTTTCCATCACCCATCATTCCCATTACACTTTTTCACACCTCAAATGAGGATAAAAACTTCTCTTTCTTTTTTTTTAAACAAATAGAGATTTTTATTTGAACTTTAGCATAATAGATACTCGTAAACATGGTTTAAAAAAATTATGATGACTAAAACATTTAGCAATCTTATATCATATATATAATTATTGCTCTTTTTGAACATGGTATATCCAAAAATGACATTTCTGTCATTATTTAGTCACCATCATGCAATTTCAAGATTTTTGTTTTATATTATATTTATATTATATATATATTAAAAACTGTACAATATTTATATTATAATTAATAAAAATAATATAATAATTTAACATTTTACAAAACTAGCAATACCCTAGGATACTGTGTAATTTGAATTTTCCAATACAAATCTAATGACAGATTCTTTGACATTCTTCCAAACGTTGTATCTTGTCTTCAGTCTGGCGAACAAATTAATACGACCCGAGCAAAACAAAACTCATTAATTAATACGGCTCAGTTCCAACATCACATCATTTCACTCTAGCATTCCTATATGCAGATGATTTTAGGACAATAACGTAACAAGAACATTATTAAAACGCAGTGATAAGACTGTTCATTTTTTTATTTGACAGTTTCTATAAGCGCAGTGCTAGCTTTAATTGAGCTTTGCTGTATTGCAGTGCAGCATGCTTTCGTACTTTGATGTCGACTTGGTGTGTCACACATATAAATGACTGAATGGGATTACATTTGAAGCTGGAACAGTGAACGCCAGACCTGCCAAAGCAGAGAAATCATAAGAAGAATTTTTAAATTGAAACATGGACGACTTTACATGCACATTATTCACATTATATCCTGAAATAAAAGGTGCTTGCATGTTGTACAGCACGGATTACATTTGTTTTTTCGTCTACGTGTTCTTTACTTACATTTGAATTATTTTTTGCATTAAATACAAATCAACAATTTTGACTCTTACAATGTATTTTTGGCTATTCCCACAAATACATCCAAGATAAGAGGTCCAGGTACACATTTAAATTTATTCGTGTATATATTTACATATCAGCAATTAATTATGGAACATATAATCCAACTCGCACTTAAAACATAAAAGCTGACACAAAAATAATAACGAAATAAAATAAATAAATATGTGCAGCTTATTTATTTATTTTATAATTAGGATTTTGTGTCAACCTTTATGTTTAAGTGTGTGTTGTATTGTGTCAGCAATAAATAAATTCCAATCCAATACAAAATATAAAAGTATAATGATATAATATAAAAAATATATAATAAAATAAATATATTGTTTATTCTGCTGCATGTAAATGTGGTTTAATGATCTTTCTCTTCTACCAGGCGTTTCATTCAAAGTTCCAGGTTCAATGACAAGACGAGACACAGGATTAAACCAAAACAAACATGAGAGAAAAAACTAAAACACAATGGTTTGCACAGAAAATGTAATGGATCTGGAATGTATCAGCACATGGGGTGGTTTTGTGGCTGTTTTGGGGGGCTTTTATTAGTGATAAGGCTGGAGAAACACCTGCTGTTACAAGGAGAGCAATGCACAATGATTACTGCACTTGTTTTTGCTGGTTAAAATGGTTTAGTGAAGTCTACCAGGGGATATCCTGCTAAACGTAAAGTGGTTTATGGGATGGTGGCTGCTTTTATACAATACAACATGAAGACAAGAAGAAAAAGAGAATGAACGGAGCAGAAATAATAAAGGAAAAGAATAAAATGACTTTAAATCCAGACGTGGGGTCTCTGTTTTACATTATACCACCTCTTTTGCAGGGTGAGACTCTGGTTTGCAGAGGTTTCTAAAAATTAAACTCCATATTAACACATTTTTTAAACTCACTAATGTAATTTGATTACCAACTATATTAAATGGCAGTAAAGCAGCATAGATATTTTCAATAAAGCATCATTTCCATCCAGCGTTATCTGAGATACTTTTACAGTTTTCATTAAATTGTTTTACACTTTAATGCTGTTTTTAATTTGAACTATTTTTATTAGGTTTGTTGTGCTTTTTTATTAATTCTTTAAACAAGCGTTTTGTGGGGT
>CAIGQW010053927.1:3523061-3533061 GCA_903798125.1 Danio choprae | reverse complement strand
TGGTGGAGACTTATGCTGAATCCACACAGATTCATGTGGACTTGTGTCACCGTGGGGAGCAAAATTAAGGTCCTCACAGGTAAACATGCTTATAAAATCACACAGAATGAGGTATTTCGAAAATGCAGATTGCTTCCTGTGAGGGTTGGGTTTAGCGGGACAGACCATATGGTTTGTATATTAGAACCGTCTATGTGAGTCCCCACCAGGATATGGGAACAAGTGTGTGTGTGTGTACCTGTATCTGCTGCAGGAGTCTGTCTATGATGGACAGCAGGATGTCCCAGGTCACCACCTGCAGCTCGCGACCGTATTTTTTAATAAGGCGCGTGATGGAGAGCACAATCTCATAGGACACCACCTCATTAGCACAGCTCATGGCCTGCACACACAGCTCACGGTTAAACACTGTAGAATTTGCCATACATCAATACTCAAACTCACACACAGAAACACACACAGACCTTGTAGAAGGAAGGCAGGACCAGTGTGGGTGTGTTTTTGAGGGCAGGGAGTCTGTGAGCTCCCCACAGCGCCATCCCAACAAAAAACACAGCACCGCGGAGGAGAGCGGCGTCCTCGGAGTACACCCTACACACACACACTAGTGAGAACACTTGGGAGAAAACATGACTGGCTATATTTCAGAACTCTCCAATCTAACATCAGCACTTAAAACGGCTTTACTTCCTTTACTTTCCATCCACTAAAAGGTTGTATTCAAAATATTAATTTATTTATATTATACTACATAATTCATGCTATTATTAATAATATACATAACAGAAATATACTTTTGTGCATTTAATGACATAATAATAATAAAAATAACAATTATAATATTTGTCATTTTAATAAAATAATTATTAACAATAATATATTTTATGCATTCATTATATAAATAACATTAAAAAAAGTATTATTGTTGTTAATAATAATGATGATGAATAATAATAACTAATACACGCACACACATACATATATATATATATATATATATATATATACACACATATACACACACATATATATATATATATATATATATACATATATTTATATATACACAAAAACATGCATTTTCCAATACAACAAATATTAAATATCAATATGAAAGCTAAATATCAAGTAGGAAAATATTAATATATTTTTATTTAATATTTTGAATCTAATAAATTTAAGTACCTGACCGTAAACACTAAAATACAAAAAAAACACTGAAATTATTGTATTAACAAACAAACATCATAAACAATGGCAAACTCAAGTCAGACAATATTTCTGTGACTTTTAATACTTAATAATTTCCATATTTATGGCCAAAAAAGCTATAAACTATATATATATATATATATATATATATATATATATATATATATATATTACTGACTTTTCTTAGCTTATTCTTCTTGTGCATTTATGTGCGTTTTGTTGCAAATAAATGGCATATACAGTAACGGAAGAGAATGCACAAAACATACTTATATCTTACTGTAGGTAACCATAAAGACATTAAATGTTCATATAACATGTAGACCAAAACACACTTGTGTCCACTAAGCATAGCCCTCTGTGTGAGTGTGTGTGTACCTCTCCTCCATGATTCGGCACATGGTGTATATGGCACTGTGACCCAGATGAGTTCCCAACACTTTGCGCATCAACTAGAGACACGAGCAGACAAGAACATCAGCCGAAAGGTCAAATGCAGATTACAACAATATATTTGATCAGAATGTGTGTGTGTGTGTGTGTGTGTGTGTGTGTGTGTGTGTGTGTGTGTTACCTTCCAGCAGGACTCGCAGAACTCCTTCACATTTACAGTTCGGCACAGAGTGATGATGAAGACCGTCAGAGAGTCTGATGGCAGACAGTTATAACACACCACCGCGTCCAGCACCTGCAGCGCAACCTACACACAAACACACACACAAATATATGGCTGTTATACTTGAATGACAATACAAAAACAATGAGCAAAAGTGTTGTTGTGATGTACCTCAATGTCTGTGGAGGATGTCGTCCGGTTGCACAGGAGGCAGATTTTCCTGTGAGAAACCAATCAATGATGTTAGTTCAGCTCTTTTCAAGCTAGATTGTAGCTTTGCAACTCTTAATACTCATATGCAAACTTCATGACCTGCCTAATAATTGCTAAATAAATATGAATGACTAAATTAATGAATAAATATAATAGGCGACGCGATGGCGCAGTGGGTAGCACAATCGCCTCACAGCAAGAAGGCTGCTGGTTCGAGCCTCAGCTGGGTCAGTTGACATTTCTGTGTGGAGTTTGCATGTTCTCCCCCACAAGTCCAAAGACATGCGGTATAGGTGAATTGGGTAAGCTAAATTGTCCGTAGTGTATGCGTGTGAATGAGTGTGTATGGATGTTTCCCAGTGATGGGTTGCAGCTGGAAGGGTGACACTGGGGTGACACTGGGATGTTTCCCAGTGATGGGTTGCAACTTATCCAGCATAAAACATATGCTGGATAAGTTGGCGGTTCATTCTGCTGTGGCGACCCCAGATTAATAAAGGGACTAAGCCGAAAAAAAATGACTGAATGAATAAATATAATAGCTATCTAAACAATTGGCTTTCAAACTGTGGGTCATGACACCCCCCCAGTGGGCCAAGACGGTATTGCAGATTATATGTTTGTAAATTTGTCTAGTCCATATTTTGATGTATAATTAAATAAAGAACAATAGATAATACATTTTATTATGTATATACATGCACTTACTATTCGATTTTGCTCACTGGTTTAATAACAACAGTTTTTTGCTTCTTTTTGATGGTGTGGACCTTTTTTTTTTTGGAACTAGACTCATTTTAAAGCTCTCCTAGAGTTAAATTGTTGAGTTTCACCATTTTTTTTATCTATTCAGCCGATCTCCGGGTCTAACAGGAGCACTTTTAGCTTAGCTTAGCATAGATCATTGAATCGGATTAGACCATTAGCATCTCGCCCAAAAGTGATCAAAGTTTTAATGAGTTTTAATATTTTTCCTATTTAAAGCTCAACTCTTCTGTAGACTCATCATGTACTAAAACCATTATGCTGACTGGTTTAATAACAACCCCTTTTTTAATGGTGTGAGACACTTTTTTTGTAAGTGGTCTCATTTTAAAGCTCTCCTAGAGTTAAATTGTTGAGTTTTACCATTTTTGAATCCATTTAGTTGATCTTCGGGATTTGCAGGAGCACTTTTAGCTTAGCTTAGCATAGATTATTGAATCGGATTAGACCATTAGCATCTCACTCAAAAATGACCAAAGAGTTTTGATAATTTTCCTATTTAAAGCTCAACTCTTCTGTAGATTCATCATGTAAGGAAAAATGTTTGTTTTTTTAGGCTGATATGGATGGGAACTAAACTCATTCTGGCGTAATAATCAAGGAACTCTTCTGCCATACCACTGGATGCAGCAGGAGCAATTATATCACGCAGGTCACATTATACCTGTCTTTACGACAAGTCTTCAGGACGAAGCTCAAGCATTCACACAATTTTAGATTGATTAGGTCGTTTCTGTGTGTGTATATGTGGTTTACAGGGACAGGAGGTTGTTTAATGACATGGGTATGACTATTAAGCTGGTTTATGGGGACAGACCTCATTTCCCTGTAATTCTTAACAAGGTCTTTTGAAATTCAACATTTGCCACAGGTTTCCTTTAAGGGTTAGGGTTAGGGCTAGGTCAGGGCCATTTAATAAGTGGTTTTTAAAGTGTAGAATACATTACGCCTATTTAGAGTGCCTATAAATCATTTACACAAGTGTGTGTGTGTGTGTGTGTGTGTGTGTGTGTGTGTGTGTGTGTGTGTGTGTTTTCTTACTGGACCATGAGCGAAACGTTCTCATCCAGGTAGCAGGAGTTGAATTTGACAAGGTTGACGAGGACATGCAGGAAATCTGAGGACAGGCCGTTCTCCATCCACAAAAGGACAAACCGAGCTAAGACAGAAAACACACACACGCACACACACACGCACACACATATACACTTGAAGTCAAAATTATAAACCCCTCTGTGAATTATTTTTTTCTTTCTTAAATATTTCCCAAATGATGTTTAGCAGAGCGAGGAATTTTTCACAGTATTTCCTATAATATTTTTTCTTCTGGAGAAAGTCTGATTTGTTTTATTTCGGTTTATTTTGGTTTATTTCATTTTTTTTTTTTTTATAAACCATTTTAAGGTCAATATTATTCCCCCCCTTAAGCAACATTTGTTTTGGATTGTCTACAGAACAAACCACTGTTATAAAATGACTTGCCTAATTACCCTAACCTGCCTAATTAACCTAGTTAAGCCTTTAAACTGCACTTTATATATTTATTATTTATTTATTGCCACATCAGCAACTTATGGCTATTTCATGGCAAAAGGGATATACATCAAAATATTACATGATAAAAACAAATTCATATTACAATAAAAAGTAACTTAGACAAATATATAAAATAGAAATAAATAATTCACACATTAAATCACTGTTAAATATGATTTTTCAGTTCAGTTTTTGCTAAAACATTTTAGATTCTCCCTGGTAGTACCTTATTAAAAATATCAATCAAAGAGCTCTCTTTATAAAACAAATTTCTAATGGTATTCAAACTTCTACATTCCAACAAAATATGTTTGATGGTAAGATCAGCTTGGCAGTGATTACATTTAGGTGGTGCTTCGTTGTTCAATAAATATAACTGAGTCAACCTAGAATGTCCAATTCGACATCTAGTATAGACAGTTTGTTCATGCCTGGTCTCAAAACTATAATTTGCAAAGTGTCTTTCATTTATTTTCGGGTTCATTTCATGTAATTTATTATCTATGCAGTTGTTTAAACTGCACTTTAAGCTGAATTAAAGTATATATTCTACTTAAATAATACATAAATACATATTCTACCTACCAATCTCCTCCTCTAGATATGTGATGTCCTTCCCGTTCTCTGTGAGGGCCTTAAACACCTCCAGTCTCTCCGGCAGATCCTCATTGGAGGGCTGATAGTCCAGAATGACCTTGAAGAAGTAAGCTCTCAGCGGACCCAACCACTCGCCCTACACAAAGAGAAAAAACTAAAACATGAGGAGAGTTCACTGCCACCGTATGAAGGAAATGCATAAAGGCAAAGAGGTAAAACTGTGAGTTATGAGAAAAATCTCACATCACGATACAAGTCATGTCATATACTGAAAATGATATACAGTGCTCTGCATAAATGAGTACAGCCCATATTGAAACTGAATATTTTTCTCCATTTCTCAGTGAATATAGGCAATATATTTGAGTGCATTTGAACAAAACAGATTTATTAAACAGATATATTTATTAAAGTAATATTTTAGTCACAGAACACCTTTAGAAATAGAAATATAATGCATTTAAATTCAAGCTAAATATTAATTTTTCCTCTTTTTAAATGTTTTAAAAATAGTTTCCCCTAACATATATATGTTTATAGGCCTGTTGTTCGTTGCATTGTACAATAAGGCTCCGTTTGTTAACATTACTTCGCTTAACTCACAATAAACACAGCAAAAGCATTTATTAATCTAAGGTGATGCGAATTTCTTAAAAACTTATTAAAAGCAAATAATTACGTCAACATCATGATAAAAACAGCAATTAAATCAACTTAAATTGACTTAACAACAACTAAATTTGATACCGTCATGAGCCTACTTTAGAGGCAGTGTTACTTGGACATGAAGTTCAATTCAATCCAATTCAAGTTTATTTCTATAGCGCTTTTTACAATGTAGATTGTGTCAAAGCAGCTTAACAAGGTCTAGTAAAGTCCAGATTTCAGGGTTTAGTTCAGTTCAGTGTGGCTTAAGTTTCACTGCTGAAAGTTCAAACACTGAAGAGCAAATCCACCAAAGCGCAGCTCCACAAGACCCAATCCGAGCAAGTCCCAATCCGAGCAGGCCAGTGGCAACACTGGCGAGGAAAAAAAACTTCACCAATTGATGTAGTGAAGGAAAAAAAAAAACCTCGAGAGAAACCAGGCTATGTTATGTTATGAAGTTAGTCGGGAAAATAAAGAAATATGCTAATTTTAGAGTTGAATAGTTGAACTTGACCATTTCTGAATCCATTCAGCCGATCTCCGGGTCTCACTGGAGCATTTTTAGCTTAGCTTAGCATAGATCATTGAATCGGTTTAGACCATTAGCATCTTACTCAATGATAAATGGATAGGAACTAAACTCTCATTCTGGCGTATTCATCAAATAACTTTTCAAAACCTGGAATACAATATTTTTAAGGTCTTGAAATGATGATCCTGAAGCTGTAGACCTAAATCTAATTTTTCAACACCCTCACCTCTTCAAACCTCTTCGTTTTCGCCAACTCACAAACATGATTAACCACCCTGATGCGATGGTTCAGGCTGTACTCCGGCGTGAGCTCCTGAATAACAGGAAGACAGAGATTACGTAAGGAATAATATATGAGGTCATGGAGAAGCATAGAAGATACTGGAGTATTTCTGACCATCAGAATGTCCAGTGTAATGATGTATTCAGAGGGTTTGTTGTCTGCTTGTTTATGGTGTGGCCTTGTGGGCCCAAGGCCAAAAATGCCCTTAAATTTGTCCCTCAGCGACTCTTTACTGGGCTGTTTATTCATTTTAACAGCAGTAAGAGAGCCTGAAACAGAGAAGAAGGTATCATTTAGTGCTTCAGATAACGAATGAGAAAATAAAAGGCAAAAATGTGGGTGAAATCATTTAAACAGTCAAAAAAAAAGCGCTTTAGTATAGTTTGCTCTTATTTCATAAGTAATTTTCAATTTATTAAATATTACAAGTCTGACAAATGATTTAAAGTATGAACTTTGAGATAAAATATAATCGACGGCTGTTAAAATTGTAAAATAAAACCAAAAAATCTGTCAAAAATGACAAATTTAGTCAACTTTTCTCTTATTTCTTGAGCTATTTTCGATATAAATAATTTTTCAGACTTTGTAATATTTAATAAAGTGTGAAAATTTAGATAAAATATAATCGACGGGTGTAAAAATTGAAAAAATAAAACAGATAACCAGTCAAAAACGACAAATTTAGTCTACTTTTGTCTTATTTCTTGAGTTATTTTCAATATAAATCATTTGTCAGACTTATAATATATAATAAAGTATGAAAATTGAGATAAAATATATTCAATGGCTGTTAAAACAGAAAAACATATTGGTTAAACTGATAATTACTCCAAAACAGATCAGATTTAGTCTTAGTTTGCTCATATTTCATCAGTAATTTTTAATTGATTAACTATTACAAGTCTGACAAATGATTTAAAGTATGAAAATTGAGATAAAATATAATCAATGGGTGTTAAAATTGTAAAATAAAACCAAAAATCAGTCAAAAACGACAACTTTAGTGAACTTTTCTGTTGTTTCTTCAGTTATTCTCAATTGATATCATTTGTCAGATGTGTAGTATTTAAAATTGAACAAGAAAGTGATCCGACAGAATTGAAATGGTTGATTCGTTGAAGGATACGGATAAAGTTTAAAGATTTTAAATGACAGAGTATTTTGGGACTGCGCCGATTGAGGTATCTTTTAACTTTAACCTATAGAGTTGATTTCATATTCACACATTCAGACTTTCTCCATAATAATATCATGTCAGAAAAGTATTATTTGCCAATTCTAAATAGGGAAATCATATTAGCAGCCAATGACTATCAAAGTAAAACACAGTCAATTAAATAGTGCTAATGTTGTTTTGAAGTCTTATTTACATGCAATTTCAGACCCAATAATCAAATTAGTGTGGTAAACATTATATGGACCATGAAATGAACGACTGTGCGAATATAAGACCAAATTTACCCCAATAAACAAGTTCAGTGTTAGTAAATGATCACATTTGTGGGTGAACTATCACTTCCTTATGCTATAAAAGACATGAAATAGTCATCTAATAGCCTGATAGTATAAATAAACAACTTTACATCTGTGCTCTCTGTGACATGTCATTACTGGTTATGAGTACTAGTAGACCTCAGATCTTAATGTTAGGATTGTCAGACCTAAAATATCACATAAACAAACGCATTTGCAGCATAAACAACATATCGCACTAATGCTTTGCATCTTATGGCAGAAAAACAATGCACAGAAGCCAAACGACTGACACCTCGTGACAGTCCAGTTCAGCTCAAGCACAAAAAGCCGACATTTATAAGTGAACAATACTGGAAAACGACATCTGGGAATAAACAAAGCCAATCACTGCGTTTAAATACACGCAAATCCGAGAAATAAATAAGGTTAAAAATATAAATAACGCAGGATCAGACCACAGTCAAGCCAATGCAATATACAAACACTGTTATTTACCGTCTGCGAGGGACAGGTGTGAGATGATGATGATATAACGTTAAATAAGTGATTCAACTGAGTCGCCCCTGATTTGTGCATTTATTTGACAGTGTCCCAGCCAACAAAACTGCAGTTCTCACCAGCCCCCTTTACTGCCCTCCGGAAGTCATGCTTAATGCAAAGGCATGCACTTCCTTTAAAAACATGTCATATGACTGGGTAGAGCAGGGAATTGTAGTTCAACGCTCATCGAGCGCGCGTTCACTTCTGAAGCACTGGCCGTATTGAAAAACTACAAACGACTGAGAACTTCGCGAATCAGTTCATTCTCGCGCAAACAAGCGACTCAGTGATTCTTCTAAATGATTCATTCAAACCGGTTGTTGCTAGAAGGGATACTGCTGCGGTCGGGAGTTAACGATAATTATTTATACTATTATTTAAATGACCCATTAATTGTATTTTAATAACGTCTACCCCTAACTTAAAACCATCACAGAAATGTAAATACAGTTCATATACCGAGTATTAATCATATTATTTATTATATTACCTATTAAATTGCATTCTATTAACGTTTACCCCAAAACCTATACCTACCCCTCACAGTAATGTAAAAATATTAATTATTGTTGTACAGTCTCACAAAACCAATGCTATATTGATGTGAGTATCCGCAGCTGTATCCAATTCAAACTGTTGAGGTGAAAGAACCGATTCAAAGAATGATTCATTCAGGAGTTGGACATCGGTTTTCGAAAGCATGGATTGGGATGTTGTTTTTATAAGATGTCTTTAAGTAAAACTGAGGTGATATGTGTTACGTAAATTCAGGAAATGTCCGCTAACGTCGAAGCCAGTCTGGAAGTTATATGTGTATATGTTTCATCGTTTGGCTGTAAGAATGAACTCTCCATATTTCACATCAGCTGTGTTAGACGCAACCGAGACTATGGGGAAAAGTGCTGTAAATAAAGAAGGAATCCGCCGAATGAGATCAAGAACGGCTCAAGGGCTCAGATCTGAAGATGATCCTCCGAAAGTGAAAGCAGAAGATAGGGAGAAGAGTATTGCAGGTGATTCAACACACGCACGCATTCCTGCAGGTGGGAAGAACTGCACAAACAATATTTAAACATAATGTTCTGTTATTGATTTGTATTCTATATAATTAATGCGTGTATTTCAAAGATTTGAAAGACTTATTAAAGTCCGTTTGAAATGAAAATATGCAATGTTGGTTTTGCTAGCGCACATAATTATTCTTTAGCTGAACATTTAATCATTTAATGGCCATTCTCCTCTGACCTCTGGCATCAACAAGGCATTTGTGGCCACAGAGCTGCCGCTCATTGGATATTTTCTCTCTTTTGGAGCAATCCAATCCTAGAGATGGTTGTGCGTGAAAATCCCAGTAGATCAGCAGTTTCTGAAATACTCAGACCAGCCCGTCTGGCACCAACAACCATGCCACGTTTAAAGTCTCTTAAATCACCTTTCTTCCCCATTCTAATGCTCGGTTTGAACTGCAGCAGATCGTCTTGACCATGTCTACAATGCATTAAGTTGCTGCCATGTGATTGGCTGATTAGAAATTTGCGTTAACGAGTAGTTGGACAGGTGTACCTAATAAAGTGGCCAG
>CAIGQW010053927.1:3428882-3439007 GCA_903798125.1 Danio choprae | reverse complement strand
ACACACACACACACACACACACACACACACACACACACACACACACACACTTTTACATCTAAATGAAATCAAGTGAATTATCAGAGGAAATTGAGTTGATTCACTGTAAACAGGATGAGGTGAATCAGGCCTCAGAGCTGCTGTATGATTGATCCCATGAAGCTTTTTATAGACAAGTTACATTTACATGCCTTAACTATGCTCACACACACTCGCACACACTCATTGCCTTCCCTTTCTCAATCAAAGCTGCCATGTGTGTCGTGTGTCTTGACTTTTAAAGCAACAGTTCATCCAAAAGTGTAAGTATTCACCCTCATCTTGTAGCAAACTCAAGTGTTTCATTGACGACATGTTTAATTTTGAGATGAACTGTCCCTTTAAGAGTCTCCATGCTGCCATTTTGTTTTGCCAAAGCCAATCATACCTTATCTAGGCCTGTTCCTCATTAATATTCATGAGCGTTTCTCATGTCCTTCTTCCATGGTTATTTTGTTTTTCTTCGCTTAATAATAACGAATATGATATATATATATATATATATATATATATATTCTATAATCAGCGTATTATTTTGATGCTCGGTGATTTGATTGTGTAATGCTAATGGATCAAATGTGCCTTCAGAGGATTATTCATGCTAGAGATCCATAAACGTCTAAATAAATGTCCAAAACCGTCATTAAAATGCTTGTTTCTTTTATTTTTGGAAATCTCATCTAGAAAATCGTGAAGAAAGAACTGTGTAAATGTTCATAACACCCATTCAATTCATCACGGAAAATTGAATGACACTGAATTAAAAGCATATTCATATAAAACGAGACCATTACGGTCTACGCGCATATGCCTGCTTGCCTATAGAAATTAAAAATGTCTTATATTATATATTTTTTAATAAATGTATACCAAATGTGGGCTTATATGTAATTTTCTCAAACTAATTAAGCATTTTTTTTTATTATGCGTTTTAAAACATCCCTTTTTTTTAAAGCATGACATCGCCATCTACTGGCACTATATAAATAATCGTTCATTCATTTTCTTTTCGGCTTGGTCCCTTTATTAATCTGGGGTCGCCACAGCGGAATGAACCGCCAACTTATCCAGCATATGTTTTACGCAGCGGATGCCCTTCCAGCTGCAACCCATCACTGGGAAACATCCATACATACTCATTCACACTCATACACAAATAATCTTTTTATTTCTTTTAATGGATTTGTGTTAACAGGTTTCATTACACCATGTTGTCGTCTCTATGTGAAGCCGAATTCAAATATGAAATGGAAAAATTGAAAAGAAATTTTCAGGTCCTCCAACAACGTTAGCTATGTTCCCGTCCAAAAATGCCACATTAAAATTATGCGTAAAACAAATAACGTTAAAGCAAAAATTCCACCCAATGAGTCAACGAGAACAAAATCGTCACTTCCTGATGAACTGGCACAAAATATTGAAAAGAAAATCAGAATTTCCTGCGATTTTAATTTCAATTTAATTTATTTTTTAATTAATGCGCATGCTAAAATTTAGTCACTAAGTACATTTCCATCTTAATTTATGCAAATTTTTTCGTATCGGATAAAATATTTATCCTATTCATTTGTGCGCATACGTTTTTTATGTGCATTTTTACAAATGTTTGCGCATCATAAAGTGTTTTTTATGCGTAAATCTAAAATGCGCATGCAAATAAGTGGACGGAAACAGCTGTAGTTGGGAAAATACTGGCCAAAAGGCTTATTTAATAATAAATAGAAACGCTGTCGTGTAAACATTTCCTTCATGTCATCAACAACAACAACAGAAAACGCTGATTTCTGTTAACTAAATACAACACAAGTGTAGCTGAACACAATTCGTTTATTTCTTTTCAACGCACTTTACACGTTGATTAACAAAGGTGACTTGCTTCGTGATTGGACGCTTCTTGGTACAAAATCGTCACTTCCTGATAAACTGCCGCCAAATATAAAAAATTGGAATTTGTTGTGTCGTTTTTTTAATGCGTAAACTGGAAATGATTCAGTAAATATGTTTCCATCGTAGTTTATGCACATTCTTTCTTATCGGATAAAAAGTGTATCCAACTCCGTTGTGCGCATATGTTTTTAATGCACATTTTTACAAATGTTTGCGTATTTTTATGTGATCTTCCAAAAATAGGTGGACGGAAACAGCTGTAGTTGGGAAAATACTGGCCAAAACGCTGATTTCTGTTAACTAAATACAACACAAGTGTAGCTGAACACAATTCGTTTATTTCTTTTCAACGCACTTTACACGTTGATTAACAAAGGTGACTTGCTTCGTGATTGGACGCTTCTTGGTACAAAATCGTCACTTCCTGATAAACTGCCGCCAAATATCAAAAATTGCAATTTGTTGTGTCGTTTTTTTAATGCGTAAGCTGGAAATTATTCAGTAAATATGTTTCCATCGTCGTTTATGCACAGTCTTTCCTATCGGATAAAACGTTTATCCTACTCAGTTGTAGGGAGTATTTTTATGTGATCTTCCAAAACCATGTGGACGGATACAGCTGTAGTTGTGAAAATACTGGCCAAAACGCTTATTTAATAATAAATAAAAACGCTGTCGTGTAAACATTTCCTTCATGTCAACAACAACAACAACAGAAATGTAGATGAACACAACTCGTTCATTTCTTTTCAACACTTTCTTGTTTTGTTTTCGCAGCTCATGCATATTAAGCATCTAATTATAGTGGTTTATGCACATTTTTACAAATGTATGCACATCTTGGCGTTTATTTAAGCATTTTGTATGCAATATTTCAAAACGCGCAGGCAAATAAGTGGACGGAAACAGCTATAGTTGGGAAAATAACTCTGATTTCTGTTCATTAAACGCTGTTGCGTAAACATTGGCTTCATTTCATCTGTCTTTCATGTCATAAACAACAACACAAATGTAGCTGAACACAATTAGTTCATTTCCTTTCAACACATTCATTAGCAAAGGTGACTTGTTTCGTGACCGGACGCTTCTCGGTGCAGCTCATGCATATTCAGTATCTAATTATAGTGGTTTTGGTAGCGCATCGAGTGTGTTGTGGCAAAAGTCTAATATTGCCGAGTGAAAAGCAGCTTTAATGGCACAGATGTGATATTTCATCGCTTAATGGAAATAAAGAACAGATTTGTTAGTGATGGTTATGAATACACTCGTTTAGTACACGTTTTTCAAATGCGTATGTCAGTGTTTCTTTAATTGTGTCATAAGAGTTGCTGCAAATGGTATAATTTTAGTTGGGCCAAATTATTCGGGTGTGTAATTATGCTAATGTATGATATCGTTTTATGATCCTGTACTGTTGAAACCATGATGGCCTTATTTGAAGTGTACCTGTAGCAGAAATTGATGTAAAAGCTGTATGATTGTGCCTCGAAGTTCAGTGTCCCTTTAAAAAGAAAGAAACAAAAAAAGCTTTTAAGAAAACTCGTGCATTCGGATGTCTTGTGTTTGTTAGACACACTCACTCTCACCGCTTCTAAGCAGCATAAGATTAAAATAAAAGCACGTTAAATAAAATAATAGGCAGTTGAATAGACAGTGTTGTAGAATGTAGAATGTAGAATGAATGTACTGTGATTGTATATTCTCATAATAATAATTTTGCATAATAATAATAATTAATTCATAATCATTTTAAAAAACGGGCCTCACGGTGGTGCAGTGGGTAGCACAATCGCCTCACAGCAAGAAGGTCGCTGGTTCGAGCCTCGGCTGGGTCAGAAAAGAATGAATGAATAAATGAATAAATGAATAATTGAAGGGCCTCACAGTGGCGCAGTGGATAGCACGTTCGCCTCACAGCAAGAAGGTCGCTGGTTCGAGCCTCGGCTGGGTCAGTTGGCGTTTCTGTGTGGAGTTTGCATGTTCTCCCCGTGTTGGCGTGGGTTTCCTCCGGGTGCTCCGGTTTCCCCCACAAGTCCAAAGACATGCGGTACAGGTGAATTGGGTAAGCTAAATTGTCCATAGTGTATGAGTGTGAATGGATGTGTATGGATGTTTCCCAGAGATGGGTTGCAGCTGGAAGGGCATCCGCTGCGTAAAACATATGCTGGATAAGTTGGCGGTTCATTCCGCTGTGGCGACCCCAGATTAATAAAGGGACTAAGCCGAAATGAAAATGAATGAATGAATGAATGAATAATTGAAAAAAAAAAACCCACACTCAGGGTTGCCAGATTGGGCGGTTTTGAATTTAATTGTGCAGGTAAATATGGAATTGGCGGGTTGACAAAATTTGGGTGGTTTTCCTTCATTTTCATTTCGGCTTAGTCCCTTTATTAATCTGGGGTCGCCACAGCGGAATGAACTGCCAACTTATCCAGCATATGTTTTACGCAGCGGATGCCCTTCCAGCTGCAACCCATCTCTGGGAAACATCCACACACACCCATTCACACTCATACACTACGGACAATTTAGCTTACCCAATTCACCTATAGCGCATGTCTTTGGACTTGTGGGGGAACCGGAGCACCCGGAGGAAACCCACGCCAACACGGGGAGAACATGCAAACTCCACACAGAAACGCCAACTGACCCAGCCGAGGCTCGAACCAGCGACCTTCTTGCTGTGAGGCGAACGTGCTACCCACTGCGCCACCACGAGGCTTGGGTGGTTTTGAAACGTAAATTTTATATGCAGCTTATTTAACAGAACATAACTGTGTGCTCCTACTCCATTCAGTAAGTAGTGACCAGTGGATAGCGCAAACCGCGTGGGCTCACCCCGGGGATGGACTGGCCATCTGGCAGACCGGGCAGTTTTACGCTGGGCCAACATACTTTTTGGGCCGGGCTGATCATACTATGATCTGATCGGCCCATAAAACGCTTAGCAGGCTATCGTTTTTTCTGCCTAATTAATTGACTATGCTGTGATCTGTGAGGCTCTGAAAGTAAGATGTTTTTTTCTGGACAGATCGGCCCATGTGACATAATCTGCAGCCTATGGTTTGTTTCTTTATCGACAGCGGGCTGACCCAATCACAAACTCCTATTTTGCGCAGTGCGTATGGCGAACAGAAGCAGCAGTCAGACGTTTGCCTTTCACATGGGCTGATCCCGCAGCAGATTGCTGGCTGTTGCACATCAATCTATCTCTGTCTATTCTATCTATTTACCTATCTGTCTGTATAAATACACTTTTTATCTTTACTTTTCATCTGCAACCTCCTCCCATGCTGTTTCCTTAACCTGCAGGTCTTTATTTTACACATGATATAGATCCTAAAGAACTGTACGCTTCTCGCGCTCGGAGGGTTATTCATGTCTTTCAGGTGCACCATCAGAAGACAATCACCTGTGATATCATGTCATTTTATTTTTGATTGACAGCATGTAGGCTTATAGT
This sequence comes from Danio choprae, assembly GCA_903798125.1. Classification (NCBI taxonomy): domain Eukaryota; kingdom Metazoa; phylum Chordata; class Actinopteri; order Cypriniformes; family Danionidae; genus Danio; species Danio choprae. The sequence continues at coordinate 3,433,615 of CAIGQW010053927.1, read as the reverse complement.
TATACTAATATTTATACAATATAGTCATAAAGATATTTATACATGATCAAACTAGTGTGCAACCTAAGCAAAATTAAGACTGAATTGTTTTGAATGTGGTTTTGTAGTTCAAATAAATATTTGTTGCATTTTTTTAATCATTTAAGTTCATTTGATTGACTATATAACATCTTTTAGCAATGTTTTGATGTTTCACTGTTGAGTTAAAGATTTTAATTTGTTGAGGGTCTCTGACACATTGCTTTTATTGTTTACCTTTATTTTGTTCATCAGCATTAACTATGCGTCAGCAGGCAGTTTTTGTTGTTCATTATTTATTATAGGCTCCCTCAAAACACACAGGCACACACAAGTTCCAGTGTGGATTATAATTTTATTATAATAAAAATAGTTTGTTTTTTTTTAGGTTTTTAATTTATCAACTCTCATTATTTCCTATATATGGCTTTTGTGCTTTTACAGAATAGGAGTTGGTAAACATATTCATGGCCGTGCACAGATGGGTAGCATTTTGATTGTATGTAGTGGGCCGCTCTGGGCCCTGGCTCACCCGCAAGAGGAGGTGAAGGAAAGTTGTGTCAATATCTGACTGCCCTTCGCGTGCACGCGCATCACCTGCAGTTAAACTCACAGCGGTTTATCAAGACACTTTTATCGATCATTTTTATCGCAATTGACAGCGAGAACAAACATAGAAGCGTTGTCTGATTGACAAGCAGCACCTAATTATGTTCAAAATAATTTAAAACGCCAAATAGGACAGAATTTATACCCCATTTCGAAAGTAAAACATACTCTAATAGGTAGGGTGATCCACACAACGTTAAGTGCAGTGTGTGGGTGAGAGTTTCGATGCGATCCGGTTGTGGTTCTGTGACTGGTGTTGGTTGCTGTATGGTTAAAAATGATTAAAGTAACTAGGTTAATTTAGATTTAAATAAATTTAAATAAAATAAAATATTAATCTAATCATTTGGGCGGTTTTTTGTTCGTTTGGGCGGCTTTTGGGCTGGAAAAAGTCAGCTATATCTGGCAACTGCACGATGTACGCTGAACACGGACCACTATTAACCCAATTAAAGTAACGTTGACCTATTTTGCTCACGGGATGTGGATAAAGGCTAAATCATAATTAAACTTGACAAAAGAGACCGATAGAGATGTGTTGCGATGTATTTTTAAGCTATAAAGTCAAGGAAAACACAGCCAGGACTTAATATCGTCTGCATGAACAGTTGAGCTGAGTGATTTGACGCACTTCAACGCAATGTTTGTTGAAACATACGCTTCAAAATTCACAATAAACACGATAAATTAACAAAAGATACAATAAAACATACCGTATGTCTCTTCGGAGTGGAGCTGAATAAGTCCTGACGCACATGTCTGGTCCAGTCGTTGCCCAGTAACGCACAGTAAACAATCTGCGGTTGCGCTTTCAAAATAAAAGTCCCACATACTTAGTAAGTTAAATATAAGCTTAAAAATAAATAATGGAGGGTAACCATTATTGCTTTCTCAGTAGAAAATGTTGTTACTTATCAAACGCAGCCTGAGGCGTGCACATGAATGATTTCAGAGCTACATGAGTCCCTGTCCTCTTGGTCCGGATGAATGACCTAAAGTAGTCTTACATGCAAATTCGGAGGGCGTGGCCCGTGAGTCTCATTACAGTTTGTTTTGTCTTCTGATTGGCCCATTGTATACCGGGGTTTTACACTCGTGGAATTTACATGATAATGAGTAAACAATGGTGTCTGAGGCTCACAGTATGCCCATTTCCATATATTTATAACTTATTATTCTACTATGCCTTGGTATACCCAGATTTTCATTATAGGGCACCTTTAATACTGTAATAGCTCATAAATAATATATATTTTTTTTACCAATATTATAATAATTATTTTAATAATAAAAAGTAATATTATTAAATAATATAATAGTGTAAAAATAATACACAAACAACAACCAAAATATACTATTAGTATATAAATAAATATTAATATTACAATGATAAAAAGGTCAAGATAAAAGCAGATTCAAAATATTCATAAATAACAATATAAGCCCATTAAAAAATATCAATATAATCAATATAATAATGTAAAAGTAATATAAAAATAATGACCAAAATATAATATTAGTATATAAACAAAATCTAATATTACAATGAAAAAATGTCAAGATAAAAGCTGATTAAAAACATTAATAAATAACAATATAAGCACATTAAAAAAATAATAGTAAGTTAATATAAATAATGCAATAAAACATTCTCAATGTAGGAATACTGTAATAGCTCATAAAAATACTAAAAAAGTACCAAAGTTACAGTTAATTTAATAATAAAAATGTATATTAATAAATAATTTAATAGTGTAAAAAATATGTTAAAAATATTTATTAGTACGTAAATAAATGCTAGTAATAAAATGATAAAATTTTAAAATAAAAGCTGGTTAAAAACATTCATAAATAATAATATAAGCCCATTAAAAAATAATAGTAAGTTAATAATACAACTAAATATTCTCATCCAAGGTATTAATACTGTAATAGCTCATAAATAATACTAAAAATGACCAAAATTAAAATTATTTCAATAATAAAATAAAATGAATAAATAATTTAATAGTGTAAAAATACTATACAAATATATATTAGTATGTAAATAAATACTAATATTAAAATGATGAAAATATATGGATAAAAGCTGGTTAAAAACATTTATAAATAACAATATACAATATAAGCTCTTTAAAAAAATAACAAGTTAATAATACAAAAAAAACACTAAAATTTAAATCAAAACTAATTTAATGTATTAATACTGTAATATCTCATTAATAATGATACAAAAAGGAATATAAAAAAGCATAATAGTAATAAATAGTGTAAAAAAATAGTGTAATAAATAATAATAGTAATAGATAATAGTAATAATAGTGTAAAAATAATACACACATAACAACCAAAATATAATATTATTAGTATATAAAAAAGTACTAAAATTAAAATGATAAAAAAGGTAAAAGCTGATAAAAAAACGTAATATAATAAATAAATAATTATAATAAATAACAATGTACAATATAAGTCCATTAAAAACAATACTAAGTTAATAATGCAAAAAATGTCTCAAAAGCACTCAAATTAAAATCAAAACTAATTCAAGATATTAATAAATACTGCAATAGCCCATAAATAATACCAAATCAAAACTACTAAAATCGAACTTATTTTAATTGGGTTAAAAATAAGGATAATAGTAATAGGGTAAAAATAATACACACATAACAACCGAAAATATTCAACCAGTATATAAAAAAACTACTAAAATGAATATGAAATGTGAATGTAAAGCCGAATAAATAACAATATACATTAACATATACCCATACTCACTATTAACAGACACGGCAATGAAAGTCACTAAACCAGTAAAGTGTTCAAGCAATATTTAATTTTATCCAAAAAATAAAGTAAAACAACGTTGCGTAAAAACAATCTCCTCATCCAGTCCAGCTTCCGAGGCCACGACCAGTATTAATAATAAAAAAAAGAGGCAGGAGATGTCGACAGTTTCTGATTGGCTGATGAGGAAAAAAAATGTAAACAAACATCCTAAAATGAATCAAGCGGACAAACAAACATAAAAACGAGACCAACATCTCCTGCTGCCCTTTCCAGCTTTGGGGCATTTGAACACAAAACGTTCAGAACGCAACATCAAAACGAGTGTGTAAAAGTAAAGAGTGCATGTTTAACGGAAACTGATGCGTCTGATGACATCACGTGTTTGATGATGACATCCTTATCCCCGAGTGTCCAGAGTGGGACGGAGCACCGTGGGTCAGATTGGCCCAAACGTGCGTTTTACCTGCAGCTCCCAGAATACCTTGCGACGAAATCACAGGACGATCCACGTGCCTCTGTCATTATCAGTCAGCACCTGAAGAGAAGAGCCTGTGGGGAACACAAACACACAGTGAACTCTGGTGCTGTTTCCTGAATCGCCCCCTATCGCTTTAAATTCAAATGAGATTGTGTTCTTTTTAGAAAGAAGGCGGAGCTACAAATGCCTGTGTGTCAGCATAGTGGCAGATTCAACTTTTATCAATGACGTACATCTGAGTTAATGAGACTGAGGGATGGATGGATTAATGGATGGATGGAGGAAGGGATGGATGGTCAAAAGGAGGTTGGATGGATGAATAGATAGTCAAGTGGATGGATGGACATAGACAAAAGAAGGATGGAAGGAAGGATAGATGGATGGTTAAAAGGAGGATGGATGGATGAATGTAGGGAGGGAGGGATGGATGGTCAAAACAAGGATAGATGGATGGATGGATAGTCAAATGGATGGATGGATGGGTGGACAAATAGACAATAAGAGGATGTAAGGAGGGATGGATGGTCAAAAGGAGGATGGATAGATGGATAATCAAATGGATGGATGGTCAAAAGAAGGATGGATGGATGGATTGTCAAATGGATGGATGAATGGTCAAAAGGAGGATGAATGGATGGACAAAGACAAAAGGAGTATGGAAGGAGGGATGGATGGTCAAAAAGAGGATGGATGGATGGTCAAATGGATGGATGGATGCATGGATTGTCAAATGGATGGATGGATGAATGTATGGAGGGAGGGATGGATGGATGGATAGTCAAATGGATGGGTGGATGGATGGACAGATAGACAATAGGAGGATGGAAGGAGGGAT
>CAIGQW010053927.1:3391782-3414098 GCA_903798125.1 Danio choprae | reverse complement strand
AATAATAATAATAATAATAATAATAATAATAATAATAATAATAATAAAAGACCAAACCTCAAACCATTTTTAATTTATTCAATTAATTTATTATTATTATTATTATTATTAGTAGTAGTAGTAGTAGTAGTAGTAGTAGTAGTAGTAGTAGTAGTAGTTACATTTCTTATTGGTAAAGATCGCCATTCTGCATGTTACAGTTGTTGTTGTCAAGCTTTATCACATATTGTAGGCAAGATGACCTTAGACCTCTAATCTGAAGGGTGTGCATGTTGAAATAGCTGATACATGACGAATGTTTGCACAAAATCCCTCCCATCCCATTGAATGTGTCATGTTTAGGCATTTACTCTTATCTAAATATAAACTTGTAGAGTTGGCAAGTCATTGAGAAGCCGTATTGACATTATTTTTGTAATATAATATCAATATTAATAAAAATGCTATCTAATAATTACATCAACAATTTTAATAAAACAAAAATATACACTTCTAGTATGATATTTACTCCTCCCCCTAATTATATACCCAAAAAGGGAGTGTCTACTGGGCGTGTCTTTACGACGCACAAGCAGGAAACATGGCGTCGCTGGTGGGTCGTCTCTCTCGGGCTTTTTTCGCTAAAAATACAGCAGCATTGAGCCGCAACGCTGGTCAAAAATCGGTGAATGTGACAGGACCGACTCTCAGTCGAACCGTCGTGTCGTCCACAACAGGGCGTGTCCTTCCTAAACCAGATAAGGTACGTTTTTCATGTCTAAACACTGCAGCTGGAGGCTCCCAAGGGAACGCAGTAATTTGAGTTGGCTTTCTTCCTAGCCAATGAAAATTAAGAATGACTTGATTGACGCGAGTGATGGCCAATCGTAATGTTGGAGCGGCGCATAATTTATAAAATGAGGAAGTACTTCGTGTACAGTTGTCAATCTAACGATTGTGTCAATATTTATTATTAAAGGATTAAATATAAATACGCGTATTTTTATTATTAGGTATAATTTCATATTTTATCTTTGATATTTCTGCAGGTTCCGTTCGGTTTGACCCGTATGGCTATAGTAGTGGTCCCGTTCCTCTACGTCGGGACTTTAATCAGTAAGAATTTCGCTGCTCTTTTGGAGGAACATGAAATCTTCGTCCCAGATGATGATGATGATGATGACTGAGTGAAGGTACTTTTCATTTAAATCATTTATACGGTGCTTTACAGTGTAAATGCAGCTTTCAATGTTTATTTTCTATTTTTATTCCTCAGTGCATCAGACTGAAGGTCTTCTGAATGGAGCCTGATGCAGATAAACAGGATATAAATATATATATTTATGCAATAATAAAGATTGTCGACACATTTTTGTGTGTTTACATATCTGCATTACACTACCCATGTCCACAAGCCAATGTTAAATGCTGTCTTCATGTTTCCAAATATTGTCGACAATATATTTTGAGGCTAACCTCATCTTTTGCCTCTCTTCTATTTAATAAATTGCTCGACTGTTAAGTTTGTTGTGTTTTTGTGTTATATATGTAACATAAATGTGACCCTGGAGACTTGTGTTGCGTGGGTATATTTGTGGCAAAATGCATTGTACAATACTATCATTTTTTCTTTTATGCCAAAAATCATTTGAATATTAAGTAAAGATCTTGTTCAATGAAGACATTTTGTACATTCCCAACAGTGCATTTGTTTTTGATTCGTAATATGCATTGCTAAGAGCTTGATTTGCACAACTTTAAAGGTGATTTTTCTCAATATTTACTTATTTTAAAACCCCAGAATACATATTTACATCAAATAGTTGTATCTCAACCAAATATTGTCCTATCCCAACAATGGAAAGCTTATTCATTCAGCTTCCATGTAATTCAAAACTCTAAATTTCCCCAAAAATGCTCTCTTAAGACTAGGTTTTGTGGTCCGGGGGCACAAATATGTGTTGTCATTATTTTCACATTACAATCAAAATTCATACTCCCAACAAGTCCGAACAGAGGCATGTTTAAATACATATTTTGCTTTAAGGGCTTGCGATATTTATTAATAATTAGCACCATTGTAGTTTCTAACAAATATGAATTCCACATAACACGTTATCCTGACAGAAAGCGTCCCAGTGCTAATGTTTGCATGTGATGTGATGTTGCGTTCTCATTGGTTGTCGCTGTTGCCTAGGAGACGGCCCTCCTCCAGAGCCGCGTCAGTGAGTTTGAGGTGTTGTTTAAGTGCGTTGATGTCTCTCTCACTGCGTCCCCTTAACTCGCTCAGCTCCACATAGACCTCTTTATAGCGCTCGCCCAACGCTTCATTCTCCTGCAGGTACAAATATCACATTTCACAATGTATATTAATGTGGGATATATATGGGAATAGACTTTTAATTGCCAGTAAGCGAGCTCAAGCGCTTCAGGTGGAGGGGGGAAAACAGCCACTGACATCAGTAGGAGCAAAAAAATAAATACTGTGGAAGTCAATGGCTGTTTTTTTCTAACATTCTTCAAAATATCTTCCTTTGTGTTCCCCATTTTTAGATGAACTATCTCTATCATTTAGTAGTTTGGGATCAAAAATATAGTTAAAAGAAATTTGTCTGGTATTGCTGTAACTGTGGACTGCAGCGCCACTAGGCAGGGGTAAATTAGGATGATTCTAAGGGCCCACACACTTTGGGGGCCCACAGAGAACTGCTTTATTAGTCTTAACAGTACTATCGGGGGCCCAACCTCAAATATACATGCACTTCTATAGGGACCAAAATTGCTAGTGGCGCCCTTGCTTATGGGGACATTTGGTCTCCACAATGTAATGACTATAAGCTCACACACACACACACACACACACACACACACACACACACACACACACATACAATTTGTACCTTAGTAAGAGTCTGGACCTCTTTCCTTAGACAGCTGATCTCCTTGTGCAGAAACTCCACCTCGCTCTCCTTCACCTTCAGTAACATCTACACACACACACACGCATACACAGACACACACTTCAGCAGTCAATGTGATCAATCACTCCATTTACAACTATATTAGACAACACCTTTATCATTCTGATACATTTATTCATTCATTCTTGACCGCATATTAACCCTTTATATGGCACTCATTGAAAAACCCTGGAGTGTCATTGGGGGTTATAACATATATATTATTAACATATATAATACTATTAACATATATAATATATATATATAATATGTTAATAAAGGCTTAAATAAAACCTCTATAGCATGTTTGTTGAATAAATAAATAAGTAAAATATTTAAATTAGTGCTGGGCAGAGATTAATCGCATCCAAAATAAGAGTTCGTTTTGACATATACACAGTATATTATGTATATGTGATGTACACACATACATAACAAATCTATACAAAACTATTTTGTGACAGACATTTAAATTGAAATATAATTTGTATCATATACATTAATCTTTTATATCTAAATATAAATAAACATTTTCTCAAATATATCCATGCATGTGTGTATTTATATATGCATATTAAATAAACGTAGTACACACTTAAATTATGTCAAAACAAACTTTTATTTTAGATGCGATTATCCTGTGATTCATTTTAACCCAGCACTAAATTAAATAAATAATTCATTTGATAAAAACAAACAGAAGCTAAGCACTCAATATATATATATATAGTCTTTCATGGTATACATGGATAAAACAATCCATGTCAACACCCACACACAAATGTCATTAATAATTTATGAACCACCCACACAAATGATCTAAGACACAAATACAGTTTAGTGCAGCACAGGATAGCCAATCCAGTCATTATTGATAATAATAACAACAATACAGTATATATTCATTCATTCATTTTCTTTTCGGCTTAGTCCCTTTATTGATCTGGGGTCGCCACAGCGAAATGAACCGCCAATTTATCCAGCATATGTTTTACGCAGCGGATGCCCTTCCAGCCACAACCCATCTCTGGGAAACATCCACACACACTCATTCATTCACACACACACTCATACACTATGGCCAATTTAGCTTACCCAATTCACCTATAGCGCATGTCTTTGGACTTGTAGGGGAAACCGGAGCACCCGGAGGAAACCCACGCCAACACGGGGAGAACATGCAAACTCCACACAGAAATGTCAACTGACCCAGCCGAGGCTTGAACCAGCGACCTTCTTGCTGTGAGGCTGGGTTTCCTCCGGGTGCTCCGGTTTCCCCCACAAGTCCAAAGACATGCGGTTCAGGTGAATTGGGTAAGCTAAATTGTCCGTAGTGCATGTGTGTGAATGAGTGTGTGTGGATGTTTCCCAGTGATGGGTTGCAGCTGGAAGGGTGGTTGGTGGTTCATTCCGCAGTGGCGACCCCAGATTAATAAAGGGACTAAGCCGAAAAGAAAATGAATGACTGAATAGATTGAAAACATATTAAGAGCTTGTCAAAATAAAATTTGGCTGAAATAACTTTTAGAAATAGGTCATTATAGTAGAGTGTGCTGTATTTTAAATGATTAAAACTACTTGCTGGCAAATAAATAAAACCTGGAGTTTTGAAGGATAGCAGTAAAGATTAAGACTTAAGATTAAGACTGTGACCCTTAAATAGAGACTTTTATTATGTCATCAAGTTGTTTTGTCAAGATTTTCATCGAGATTCTTGTTTTAAATGTCTGAAAAGTTTTTATTTATTTATTTATTTATAAAACTACTTAAAATAACATTTTAGTGTGCATCATCTGTAAATCCTGGTAAATAAAAAATATGTATTAATGATTGTTATTAATAATTATTTTTATTAAAATTAAACCGGATGCATTATAATGTATGGAGACCAAAAAAAGTGTTACACTGGTGTTGCTTTGCCTCTTCATCTCGGGTCCACATTTACTCATATTTATACAGGAGAAGTTCTATAGTGTTTCCCAGAGATGGGTTGCAGCTGGAAGGGCATCCGCTGCGTAAAACATATGCTGGATAAGTTGGCGGTTCATTCCGCTGTGGCGACCCCAGATTAATAAAGGGACTAAGCCGAAATGAAAATGAATGAATGAATGAAGTTCTATAGTGAGCAGCAGATGGCAGTGTTTATCCACATAAAACACGGTAGAGAGTCTAGAAGAGATACAGCTACGGATACGCGCGTCAATATATCATAATTTTTGTGACACTGTACAACACTAATTCATATTTTAACATTACTGCGAGGTTAGGAGTAGTGGTAGACATTAATAAAATACAATTTAATGGGTAATTTGATAAGTGATGTAAATAAATGTCGCTAATTTGCGGCCGCTGCTGTATCCCTTCTAGCAGCAACAGCGCCGTACGTCTTTAAACTTCAAAACAATCCAGACAAGAAACCAAACCCAACGCTTTTTAACATTGTATACATAATATATACTGTGCAGTGTGCACATTATGTACAGAAAGCAAATCCAGCATTACTAATTTTAATTTGCCAAACTGAAACCCAAACACTTAGCATGAGCCAATTAGCCTCTGCTGGTTGATGTTGAAATGACACCATGTGGACACGAATCAACAACTATTGTTTATTCATTCATTCATTCATTCATTCATTTTCCTTCGGCTTAGTTCCCTATTTATCAGGGGTCGAATGAACCGTCAAATTATTCAGCATATGTTTTACACAGCGGATACCCTTCCAGCTGCAACCCAGTACTGGGAAACACCCATACACACTCTCTCTCTCTCTCTCTCTCTCTCTCTCTCTCTCTCTCTCTCTCTCAAACACACACATTCATACACTATGGCCAATTTAGTTGACCCAATTCACCTATACTGCTTGTGTTTGGACTGTGGGGGAAACCGGAGCACCCGGAGGAAACCCACGCCAACACGGGGAGAACATGCAAACTCCACACAGAAATGCCAACTGGTCTAGCCAGGACTCGAACCAGCGACCTTCTTGCAGTGAGGCAACAGTGCTAACCATTGAGCTACCGTGTCGCCCGGAACTATTGTTACACATCTATAAAATGTAACTCTTTTAAGACTATCCAGAGGACAATTCAGAGGTCCATTCTCATCATTTTTTGATGTTGTTGTGGATTTATCAGTGAGAGGATTTATTTTTGGAGACTAAATGGAGGATTACAATGGAAAAAACGGTCTGTTTGGCTTGTTTCTTTGTTTATTAATTATCAATCAGCTATTTACCCAATCCAGTAATGAACATCTAATTACAGAGAAATACTGGTAAGATTTTTTTTTTACTTGATGTTTTTGAAGGGTTTTTATCCAGTACTTAATATCTAATAACAGAAATCTTAATACATTTTAATCTATTTTTAAATATTACTACATATGCTACAATACCAGTTTATTTACTCTGCATTATTTTATTACAATTTTTCATTACAAATATGTTCAGAAGAGGCGGTGCGGTGGTTAGCACTGTCACCTCACAAAAAGGAAGGTCGCTGGTTCGAGTCCTGGCTGGACCAGTTGGCATTTCTGTGTGGAGTTTGCATGTTCTCCCCGTGTTGGTGTGGGTTTCCTCCGGCTGCTCCGGTTTCCCCAACAGTCCAAACATATGCGCTATAGATGAATTGAATAAACTAAATTGGCCGTAGTGTATGTGTGTGTATGGGTGTTTCCCAGTACTGGGTTGCGGCTGGAAGGGCATCCGCTGTGTAAAACATATGCTGGATAAGTTGGCGGTTCATTCCGCTGTGGCGACCCCAGATTAATAAAGGGACTAAGCCGAAATGAAAATGAATCAGTGTATATATGATAAGTGAGATCAATGAAATCCAGGTTCCAGTGTCCCAAATTCCCAGTATGCATTGCACTATAAAGACATGTTTCCATTCTCTATAGCTGCATATCATTAATGCGCTATTAAAAATATTTTTAAAAAACTGTGCCGTTGACTTTAGAGCAGCTTTTAGTCTGTCTATTCTGTTTCGTCAAAATAACACTGTGCCAACAATACCTCCTACCACTTTGTGCATCGGGCGCATAAATGAGTGTGAATGCATTTGCTATTTAAAACAGTGTGGTGCAAGACTTGAAAATGAAACCTGCGATGGGCTGAAATGAACAAAAGAAAACACCTGACGCCAGGTGTATGATAGGTCCCAATGAGTGAAAGTTCAGAGCCTCACCTCTAATTCGGAGGTGCTTCTTTCGTAGCTGCCGAGGGGAACGACCCCTGACCTTTGACCCGTGATGAAGGATCGCATGAGGCTTATCTCCTCCGTCAGACGCGCCTGCAGTTCCTGTGCGAACAGGAAGAGGAAATGTCATTCTCACACATACAGACTGAAAAACCGCACATGAGGTTTTTAGCTCATTCACCCACTGACAATGAGCTGATCATTTGTTCTGCATGCCAGACTGAAACCGAGCATTTGTTTAATGGGAACAGATCTAATTAGTGTAATTACAAGCAATAAAAGCAGATGTTTTTCCTTTGCCATTTTTAAAAGCATCATGTTTTCTAGTTAATTATGGTAAATAATATAAAGATGAGGGCCTCACGGTGGCGCAGTGGGTAGCACGTTCGCCTCACAGCAAGAAGGTCGCTGGTTCGAGCCCCGGCTGGGTCAGTTGGCGTTTCTGTGTGGAGTTTGCATGTTCTCCCCGTGTTGGTGTGGGTTTCCTCCGGGTGCTCCGGTTTCCCCCACAAGTCCAAAGACATGCGGTACAGGTGAATTGGGTAAGCTAAATTGTCCGTAGTGTATGAGTGTGAATGGGTGTGTGTGGATGTTTCCCAGTGATAGGTTGCAGCTGGAAGGGCATCCGCTGCGTAAAACATGCTGGATAATTTGGCGGTTCATTCCGCTGTGGCGACCCCAGATTAATAAAGGGACTAAGCCGAAATGAAAGTGAATGAATGAATGAATATGGAGATGATAATTGTGTTTTGAAAACGTTGTCATATCTTTGCATGCACTGTAACAAATATCTGTAAATTAGCAGTTTTCTGTATTTTGTGATTCAGGATTTTATTTTTCCCGGTTTATTTATGCTTTTGAGTTGCATTATGGGATCTTGATCTTTCTTCCGACCACGTTTAACCTTAAACAGTAAAAAAAACAAAACATTTATGAACATTTTTAATAGTTTAAAGTGCTATAATCGTCTGGGTTGGTGATGTATATTACGCTATTACAAAAACCTTGTAATAAACTGACAGCACATTTTCTGTTCATTCATTTATTCATTTCCTTTTCAGATTAGTCTATTTATTAATCTGGGGTCGCCACAGTGGAATGAACCGCCAACTTATCCAGCATATGTTTTACGCAGCGGATGCCCTTCCAGCTGCAACCCATCACTAGGAAACATCGCCGTGTTGGCGTGGGTTTCCTCCGGGTGCTTCGGTTTCCCCCACAAGTCCAAAGACATGCGGTACAGGTGAATTGGGTAAGCTAAATTGTCCGTAGTGTATGAGTGTGAATGAGAGTGTGTGTGGATGTTTCTCAGTGATGGGTTGCAGCTGAAAGGGCATCCGCTGGCTAAAACATATGCTGGATAAGTTGGCGGTTTATTCTGCTGTGGCGACCCCAGATTAATAAAGGGAAAAAGAACGGTGTAAAGGGACTAAGCTGAAAAGAAAATGAATGAATGAATTCACCTATACCGCATGTCTTTGGAATTGTGGGGGAAACCGGAGCACCCGGAGGAAACCCACGCCAACACGGGGAGAACATGCACACAGAAATGCCAACTGACCCAGCCGGGGCTCAAACCAGTGACCTTTTTGCTGTGAGGCAATTGTGCCACCGTGCTGCCCATTTTATATTATTTTAAGTGAAAATAGTTGTGTGTATATGTTTAAATGAACTAATCCTGAATAGGCACGGGCCGGTATAAAATTCTAACGGTATGATAACCTTGGATAAAAATATCAGGGTTTCACCCAACCCAGACAGTCACTCTTCTGAAAACAATGAAACAGGTCCCGGTTGAGACATACTGCACACTGAAATCAGTATCTTCTCTTCAGACTAATTCATATGTGTGTTGTAAATTTAAAGTCTACTGTGTTAGATTTCATTATCTGGGCTAATAGCTTGAGTAACAGGATGAACTGTGTGTAAAACCACAGGAATGTCTAGATTAATGTCGGGAAAAGATTGTTTGAGGTCCAACATTTACACTTAGAAATGTAATAACTAAAGAGTCCAAAAATCGTACACCCTATACATAAACATGAAGAGAAGGCGGGACTTATAGTAGCTCCTCCCTTTTTAAAAAAAGCCAGTAGTGTTTTGTTTTTACAACATCTCTGCCAGTGAGAGTAGCTGAGCTCAAGCGCATCAAATACAATGGATTGGGAAGGGGGCGGGGCATGTCAGATAATAGAGAGCATTTGATTGGTCAGAAGAATTGATGAGAAACTGAAGTATGGGGTAGTTTTGAAGCACACTAGCTTATAGATATTCTTAAGACTAACATACTGATACTAACACCTAAATAACTTGATTTTAATTTCACGGGATCTTTAAATACGCCTGACTCCTCTTATCTGCTTCATGAGTCTACCTGGTTCTCCATGCGGAGCTGCTCCATGTCTCTCTCCTTCTGCCGGATCTGTCCATCTCTCTCATCAGTGCCGCTCTGGATGCGGTTGAGCTCCACACACTGCTGCGAGTAACGCTTCGACAGACCGTCCAGCTCACGCTGCAGAGACAGAGACTCATGCCTAGCACACACACACACACACACACACACACACACACACACACACACACACATTGTTTTTGTGAAAAGTGGGTACATTACATAGGTTTCCATTCATTTTATACTGTCCAAACCGTATATTGCATTGGCCTAACCCCACCCTACCCCTAAACCCAACCCTCACAGCAGACTGTGTACAGCTTTACTCTCTGAATAAACTCATTCTGTGAGAAATGAGGACGTCAGCAATGTCCTCATATTTCACCTCCTTTTTGTAATGCCTATGTCATACCTATGTCATTATACAGATTTGTGTCCTGACATGTCACAAAAACACGTACACACACACACACCCACACACACACACACACACACACACACACCCACACACACACACACACACACCCACACACACACACACACACTCACACACACACACACACACACACAGAAACATCCATTGATAAACTGAATTACTAACTGATTGACTTAACCCTCATGTTGTCCTATAATTCTGTATATGTTTATCCTTTGGGTCAACAATGACCCGCCTTCACTAAACCTCTAAAATAAAGCCTGAATATATTTTGTATTTCTTACTGTGTGTATCAAGCAATTTTCGATTAGTAATATGCATTGCTGGCGGCACGGTGGCTCAGTGATTAGCACTGTCCGCCTCACAGCAAGAAGGTCGCTGGTTTGAGTCCCGGCTGGGCCAGTTGTCATTTCTGTGTGAAGTTTGCATGTTCTCCCCGTGTTGGCGTGGGTTTCCTCCGGGTGCTCCGGTTTCCCCCACAGTCCAAACACACATGCGCTATAGGTGAATTTGATTAACTAAATTGGCCGTAGTGTATGAGTGTGTGTGAGAATGTAAGAGTGTATGGGTGTTTCCCAGTACTGGGTTGCAGCTGGAAGGGCATCCGCTGTGTAAAACATATGCTGGATGAGATATTTAGATTTTTTTGATCCCTCTGATTTTCAAATATTTGTATCTTGGCCAAATATTGTCCAAAAAAATAAGGGCCAATTTTACTTAGTGTTTACTTGATAATCTGTCAATTATTTTTTAAACATAATGTTATATATCATAAATGATGCAACAGGCTTTTAATGAATGTCTAACTACGTTATTGCATTATAAATAATTACAAATAATATGTATATGCATTTTATGTTAATAGTCTGATATGCTGTTACAAAAATATTACAATATAAATACGTTATAAGAATTGTATAACTTACCTATATAACTACATCAAAGTAAGCTATCATGGTGGCTTAGTGGCTAGCACTGTCGCCTCACAACAAGAAGGTTGCTGGTTCGAGTCCCGGCTGGGCCAGCGCTCCGGTTTCCCCCACAGTCCAAACACATGCACTATAGGTGAATTGGGTAAACTAAATTGGCCGTAGTGTATGAGTGTGAATGGGTGTGTATAGATGTTTCCCAGTACTGGGTTGCGGCTAGAAGGGCATCCGCTTCGCAAAACATATGCTGGAATAGTTGGCAGTTCATTCCACTGTGGCAACCTCTGAAATAGAGACTAAGCCAAAAGGGAAAAAAGCTACATTCCTTGATATTATTTTATTTTAACCAGTTAAATCAGTTGGATTGATTAAGATCTACTAAAAAATAAAGTGTTTGTGAACAACATGCAGTGATTCTGTTTTGATCCCAATAAGTGGAATCTGCTTCATTGTTGTATGTTTTTCAAAAACAGTCTGCATTGCACAAGATTGATGTTGCTAAACGGGAAAATGTCAACATGTTTTCGCAATGTTCTGAATGCTATGCACCTCAGAAATGTGCTTGGAGCTGTTTTAGTGGCGTTTCCTTGTGTGTATCCTCACATGACAAAAATATTGGAGTAATTTATAATATTATTTTTAAACCATGCTATAGTAAAGTATATTATAGCATTAACCCTTTGTTATGGTTGCTCAGTGGTTAGCACTGTCACACAGCACAAAGGTCATTGGTTCGAGTCCCGGCTGGGCCAGTTCACTGTTTTGTGTGGAGTTTGCATGTTCTCCCCTTGTTGGTGTGAGTTTCCTCCGGGAGCTCCGGTTTCCCAAACAGTCCAAACACATGTGCTATAGGTGAATTGAATAAACTAAGTTGGTGGTGTATGTGTGTGAATGAGTGTGTATGGGTGTTTCCCAGTACTGGGTTGCAGCTGGAAAGGCATCCGCTGTGTAAAACATATGCTGGATAAGTTGGCGGTTCATTCCGCTGTGGCGACGCCTGATGATTAAAGGGACTAAGCCGAAGGAAACTGAATGAATGAATGAACTCTTTGTTAATGAATCAACTATAGTGAACTGATAAACTAATAAATACTGTAGTATATATAAACTGTGGTGTATTGTAGTACAATATACCCCATAGTTAAACTACAGTATTGGGTAATTTATTTATACTACTATAGTTGTTGTATTTCCATAGCAACTGTATAATTATCACAACAGATTAATTCAAGTACATTAGTATAGTATGTTTAAAGTATTTACTGTAAATTACTATATTGTTTCATGTTTGTAGGTTTGAGTACTGAGTGCGTGTGAGTGTGTGTGTGTGTGTGTGTGGACATACAGCTGTTGTTTGATGGATGGGTCTGTTGACTCTTCTCCTCCATGACCCTTCAGCCTCTCGATCTCCTCCTGGTGTGTTTTCCTCAGAGCCTCCATAGCTGGATAATGAAGATGAAAATACTTTATACATTTATAAACCCTGGAGCAGAAACGTTCATGTTACTAAATGCACTAACTTACTGTAAAGTTATTGTTAACTTATTGTAAAGTGTCACTTTTGATCAATTTAATGCTTCCTTGTTGAATAAAATCACTCATTCATTAGTATATTTCCCTTGTTTTTGTCCTGTACTAACCCTGGAGTGTGTTTTTGGCCTCCTCCTGCAGCAGTCTCTGTTTTTCAGTCTCCATGTCTCTGCGTTCTCGCTCGTGCTGCTCGTGAATCTCCTTCAGTCTCTCTCTGTGCTGTATCTCCATCTGCTGCAGTCTGAGAGCACAGGGACCTTCAGGACCACAGAGACCTCCGACACGCACCTGACGGAGAGACTCGATCTGCTGCCTCAGAGACAACACCTGACCAACGCAACACATCCACAATGAGCAATATGCACATTGAGGGACAGATTTACTACACATGGGAAAATAAAATAAACCACTTAATTGCAAATACTTAAATTATTTTATTTATTTTTTTATTTCTTACATAGTTAAATAAGTCAAAACGCTGTCTGGTGTTTAAAACTTGCCTAGAGCACTATCAGCTGTTCAAAACTAGCCTAGAGCGCTGTCTGGTGTTCAAAACTAGATTAGAGCACCATCAGCTGTTCAAAACTAGCCTAGAGCACTGTCTGGTGTTCAAAACTCGATTAGAGCACCATCTGCTGTTCAAAGCTTGCCTAGTGCGCCGTCTGGTGTTCAAAACTTGCCTAGTGTGCCGTCTGGTGTTTAAAACATGCCTAAAGCACCATCAGCTGTTCAAAACTAGCCTAGAGCACTGTCTGCTGTTCAAAACCAGCCTAGAGCGCTGTCTACTGTTCAAAACTAGCCTAGAGCGCCGTCTGCTGTTCAAAACTAGCCTAGAGCGCCGTCTGCTGCATAGAGCATAGTCTGCTGTTCAAAACTAGCATACGGCGCCATCTGATGTTCAAAACTAGCCTAGAGCGCCGTCTGCTGTTCAAAACTAGCATAGAGCACAGTCTGCTGTTCAAAACTAGCCTAGAGCACCATCTACTTGTAATGGTGTGTTCAGACCAAACACGGATGAAGCGTCAAGCGCGCATGATTTACATGTTAAGTCAATGCAAAAACGCGAATAGACATCCTACAGTGGAAATCGTGTGACGCGAATGTCGAATCTGGTGTGAACACAGCATAAAAACTAGCCTAAAAAACCATCTGCTAGTGAAAACTAACCTAGAGTGCCATCTGCTGTTCAAAACTAGCCTATTGCGCCGTCTGCTGTTCAAAATTAGCCTAGGGCGCCATCTGCTTGTAAAAACTAGCCTAGAGCGCCATCTGCTTTTAAAAACTTGCCTAGAGCGCCGTCTGCTGTTCAAAATTAGCCTAGAGCGCCGTCTGCTGTTCAGAATTAGCCTAGAGCGCCGTCTGCTGTTCAGAATTAGCCTAGAGTGTTGTCTGCTGTTTAAAATTAGCCTAGGGTGCCATCTGCCTGTAAAAACTAGCCTAGAGCACCATCTACTGTTTAAAACTAGCCTAAAGCACTGCCTGCTTGTAAAAACTAGCCTACAGCGCCTTCTGCTGTTCAAAACTAGCCTAGCGCCATCAGCTGGTAAAAACTGGCCTAGAGCGCAAATTCAAAACTAGCCTAGAGCACCGTCTGCTGCCGTCTGTTGTTTAAAAATTTCATAATCTAATCAAAAATAATTTTTAATTCAATCAATACATTTAAAAATCGTAGAATAAATGCAAAGATTGATTCCTTGAATGATTTTTTCATCAGTAAAATCTAAAATGATCATTAATAATAAAATCCCCCAAAGATGTAGCTATATTTTTTGTCAAAATATGTGTTACGTTTTTAAATGCTGATCCCAAATATTATTACATTTTACATTGACCACAAAACAGACCCACACCTCTCTCTGAAGGGCCTCATTTGCTGCTTGTGGATTCTGGGAACCGACCAGTGACCTTTTCTCTCCAATTGGAAGCTGCTCAAAGTCCTCCCACTTCTTTTCGATGTCGGGCCCCGTCTTGGCTTTAGGAACCTGCGGCTGGGTCAAATTTACCGTAGTGGCACCTTTCTTTAGCTCCACTTTTTCCCACGGATCGTCGCACTCCCTGTCAGAAACCCCATCCTGGAACCACTTGGTTCGGTCCTCCAAACGCCTCTCATGCTCTCGGTCTCGACCCTCGCCTGCTTCTCTACGATTGGTTAAAGGAGAGGAAGTGATGTCAGGTTCATCTTCATACAAACCGCCATCATCTGAGCACGGGTCCCTGGGCGCAGGAGAGGTTCGTGATGGTGCATTCTGGGAAATGGAGTATTCTCTGTCACTGATGTCACTGTTGTCTGGGTGTCTGAGAATGGAGACAGATTTCAGATTAATACTTGGAGAAAAACAGGAACATGAGCCAAACCGGCTCCAGTTAAACATCATGGTTATTTCAGTTGTCCAAAATCTTGCTGATAATAATAGAAATGTATTATGTATAAATACATATGTAAATATATATGTATTTTATAATTCAACCTAAAATCTAAATAAAAATAAACAGCTGTTCACAAGTAAATTCATAATCGAATCAAAAGACTCAATGCATTCACTACTTATGTGAAAACAGGAACATGAGTCAGAAATGCTCTAGTTAAACATCCTGGTTAAAATTCAGCCACATTCATGATAGTTTTTTTCATGAAACCATCCCAGATTGCTTCTCTGCACTTATTACTTTCAGTTGTTGCTTACTGTATGCTCTCCGCTGAATCCCTGAAGGAGATTTTCCTCCTCAGAGTGTCGATCCAGTTCCTCCTGATTCTGGAGGTCATCGCCGACAGCGTCACCAGTCCATCGCGCATCTGTAGACCGCAGGAATGCATTAGAAACATTATTACAATTACACAATTTGATGCTTTCTTAACCCCTGTGTGCTGTTGGGGACGTTTTCATCAACTCTGGGATGATTTTGAGTCTTTATTTGGCCACAACTTTCTTTGTGTTTCAGTAAATGAAATGATTTTTGGTGACAAATCTTATTTTGACACATATTTTGGGAAAATGCTTTGAAAATTAAAAAAAAAAAAAACCTCAAGAATACACTGTGGGCAAATTTACTACCCTTTCGTTATGTTGTGGGCTGTTTTTGCCCCATTGACTTCTATTATAATCATATTTATTGATTGCAAAGCCATGACACCATATAATCATGCAACAATAGTTGCAGTGCAAAAAAGCTTAGTTTCTGGCTTTTATGTGGAGTTATATGGAGTATAGTGTGTGTGTGTGTGTATGTGTGTTTGTGTGTGTGTGTGTGTGTGTGTGTGTATATGTGTTTGTGTGTGTGTGTGTGTGTGAGAGAGAGAGAGAGAGACCTTTGTACACTTCTAAATAAATCTAAATAAGCAACTCAGCTCTCAGAACACACTATAATCTACTGTTATACTCCATAGAGCTCCATATAAACTCAGAAACTCTTTTGCACAGGCCTTTTTAAAGGATTAGTGCTGCCAACTGATGATCAATAGTAAAAAATACCAATTTTACCTCTTCCCATCAGGGAAAACCACCAACAATCAAGATTAGATTACATGCTGTCATGGCTTTGCAATCAAAAAATGTGATTATAATGGAAGTCAATGGGGCATAAACAGCCCCCAACATAACGAAAGAGTAGATGATTTGAACAAGACACAAGGATTAAAACATTTTCTCACGTGCAACTGAAGTCCGTAGTTTTTGTCTGCATCAAATTCCTCCACTCGCAAACAATGACGTAAATAAACCTCACCATCTGCTTCATCTCTCTATCAAGGAGAAACACACAGAGAATTCGAGACCACTATTATTAATTATTGAACACATTTGAGCCTTCTGGTTTTAAAAATATTTTAACTGCACAAAAAGTGTATTGATTTTAGCGCACCTCTTCAGCCTCAGAGTCTCTATAGTATCTTAATCCAGAGTCAGTGACCACAAACCAGAACTTTCTCCACTGCAAATAAACAAAACACAGGTGTTATATGTGTTTAAAGTATTTATTTGCATAAACATTTGCATAACAAGTCCACAATTCATTCATATTCACATCAAACCCTTACATTTATGTTTCTCTAACTTTCAACATGAATAAATACTAAAGTGTTTTTGAGCCATACTATGGTAAAGTGTTTTAT
Organism: Danio choprae; assembly: GCA_903798125.1. Lineage (NCBI taxonomy): Eukaryota > Metazoa > Chordata > Actinopteri > Cypriniformes > Danionidae > Danio > Danio choprae. Next base: position 3,397,565 of record CAIGQW010053927.1, on the reverse strand, counting down.
ACTGTATATACTATAGTATTTACCAAATAGTATAGTTATTTCTTAATGAATGCTACAGCATATTAACTACAGTGAGCTTGTAAACTGAGGTATACTTTAGCTTTTACTACAGTAAACTGCGTTGTGCTGTATTGTAGTATAATCAACATATAGTTGTAGAAAACTACAGTATTGGGTTGTTTATGTTGCTATAATTGTTGTATTACTGTAGTAACTACATAATTACCACAACAGATTCATTTTAAGCTGGTATAGTTCAAATATATTATTATTATTTTATATTATTTACTAAGTTTTAAATTGTTTACTAAGTTTGTTCCTGTAACTTTTTTCAACACAAATTTGAAGTAGCGTGGAGCAAAACCAAATAATTATAAATATGGGTCAAATCTGACCAGTAAATCTGTCTCCTTACCTCCTCATCCTCATCCAGCAAATACATCCATCCCTTTTTACCGTTCAGAAGGTCAAGCTTATAATGAAACACAATCAAAACAAGCCTAAATGAGCTCAATGAATCAGGTATACACGATATCTAAGAGTGTGAATCAATCCAAAACAACATGACATTCCAGAGCAGAGTAAATCCAGAGCACGAGACAATCCAGTCCAGAACGCGCACTCAGACTACCGTGCGCGCGCATTTAAATGCGCGTCAACGAATCATTTACTCAAACATTTTAAGCAAACACAAAAATATAAACGGCTTACCGACATGTGTATCCGGATGTTGGCATGAAAGAAGGAAGAAACTGGTTTAGTTGCTCAATTCCTGCAAGTATGTGGCCATAGAACTGAGCGATGATCTTGTCGTGAATTGAATAAATACAAATTCGCGGTTATTTAAGCAGTTTCCGCGTTTAAATAGGGCTTTTTATAAATAACTATGAATACAAACTGATTAAATTATCCCTGCGTGACTAAACTAGCATCTCTAACAGTTGGTCATGTGACTGGAGCTTCCGTGAAGCAGCTTGCGGTTTGACAGTGTTAACACTGACAGTACTGAATTGTGCAGCTTCTCTCAGCACAATTTACGGTTCAAAACATCTCTGAACTTCACAAAAACTGCGATATCTTGCGTTAGATGTGAAGTATGTTCTGTCTGGATGCTCAAAAGCGCGCAAAAGTCCGTTCTGCGAAGATAAACACCTGCCTCTGAGCTAGAAACCTAATACCTCAGTGTTGGTTGGTAAACTAGTGGTGGCTGTAGGTGAGTTTACCTGCATAGGAGGGGGCTTTTCGTGACCTCTGTGTCCTCCGTTTGTCATCCTAATGTTGTCTCCAGTTTTACTGGACTTCTGAGAATATATTCAGAAAGATACTAAAAATTAAGTTAAATTAGGTAGTCAACATTTGAAGTGCATCACCTTGAACTGCATCCATACTTCCATACTTGTTTTAGGACAGTTTGGTAAATAGTTTAGCCATGTAGTGAAACTGGTTAAATATATTCAGAAATATACTATAAAATTAATGTAATTAATTTAAACTAAATAAAAACATTTTGAACTGGACCATCACCTTTCATCAAAGTATTGAACTACATACATACTTGTTTTAGGACAGTTTGGTAAAAGTTTTTCGATCCACTTCAAACGTTTACTTCTGTATAAGCTATATGTCAGTGTATAGTTATGTATTAGTGGTATGTGTACAATATAAGTGGTTAGATGTTGCTATCTGTTTTTTGTGGGTCGTTAAGTGGTTACGTAGGAAGAATTTTATAATAACCTCAGATAAGATTGCTATTGCGCTAGGACGTTTTTAGCTGTGGTTGCTAAAGAGTTTTCTTATGAAAATTTACCATAGTTTTACTGTAGAAAAGGTTTAGTAACCATGAATTTTGGGTGCATTTACTATCATTTCTATAAGTTAACCACAGTTTAATTACAAATACCATGGCTAAACCAAGGATTTGCAACACACATAGTTTAGCCATGTCGTAAAACTGGTTATTCAAATTTCATCAAGGTTGCTATATCAATGAAATGTGTTTTAGCATCTTGCTAGCATGTTTTAGCATGTGACATGATTTTAGTGTGTTTCAGAATGTTGTTAGTGTGCTCTAGAGCATTGTTGTTGTTAGCATGTTTAGCACATTTCATCATTTGTCCTGATATATGGCTGTTGTCGCCTTTTATTTTGACAGGTTTTAGGTCTAGCACAGCATATTTAACAGATTGAAGCCCTCTATTGACCTTATTCTTCACATACGAGCGGATGCAGCCACTGGAATCTGTTTGGCTCGAGACTTCCGGTCTAATTGACTTCTATTGATATTTAGATGTTAAAAACAACTGGTTATGCTGCTTGATGTTGCAAACTGATATTTTCTTATTATATTATTCTACTTTTTCTGTGTAGTCATGAACACACTTCTTTGTAGAGCAAGTAGTTTAGTCGTTTATTATTCCTAGTCATTTCTCCCATAGGAAGCTGAATCGGACGTTCTAAAACAATCGCACAAACGAGCGTACTTACGCTTTGCAGAATCTGGTCAATATTACTGTATAAACTCTGGCACCTGTGAATGGCCTGACGTGGTGCTGTTGGCTTTTGATGACCCTCCCATCTCTTTGTCTAGACGTCTTCGTTCTTTCTCTCTGCGATCTCTTCCTCGCTCTCTTTCTCTTCCTCTGCCACGCTCTTCAGAAACCTCATGCTCGTAGCCATATCTCCCATCCTCATAACTTTAACCACAGAGAGGAGAAGCAGAATTGCAGAAGTTGTGCTCTCAGTCAATCTTTCTCATAGCCTACATGTTATGCCAATGAAATAGTATTGGTGCTTTGAAGGGAATATGTGAACCTCTCTCTGTATTTGGCTTGAGAGCAAAAAAGTATGTTATGCAGAGATTTGGGAGGGATACTGCAGGGATTTTTATACTTTTATGCAGATTTTTTTACCCATATATTTTATTTATTATTACTAGTTCGTTCATTTTTGGATAATTGTACAGATTGTTTTCTATTAAAGGTGCAATGGGTGATTGTCTTCAGAAACAGTTTTTTCTTTTGCTGGATGAATGTCTCTTCACATCCTGATAGCAATCATTTAACGAAGTGATCTATATGCATTTATATATTCTGTGGAAGGTGTAGGACCAAGAAAAGTTTGTCCAATCAAAATGTTAGCTCCGAATGCTACAATAGGCCGTCCTACCTGCCTGTCAAAATATCTAGGTTGAATTCAGGTCAATTTAGGACATTTTTTGCCATTGAGATGACCAAGGAATGTGTCCCAATTGACCTGAATTCATCCTAATTGCATACCTGTTGCAGTTCAGACAGAGAATTGCTGGCAAACATCAAGATCATACCTAATTATGATTGGATTGTAATTAATAACTGTATTTCAAAGTTTAAATTTTATGTAAGGTGATGTATTGCAGTGATGTTGTTTAATGTGTGTCCAGGACGCATGACTTTGGATGGAGATTTGCAGGGTGGGATGTAGGCTTTCAGTGCTATCAGGCTAAGATTAGCATTTCCAATGTCTCCTATTACACCTTTCGTCAACCTGATTTTAGCAAGTATGACATGTTCCTGGATTTACATCTATGTTAATCCTGGAACAACATTCCAATCAGCCAATCAGAATTATCAGGCATACGTTTACCATTTATGTTAAGTTCAGGCTTACGGTTAGGTTTATGCACTTCTACATGATTGTTATCCAACTATTATTTCCCTCTGATTGGCAATAATTTACAGTTATGGTTGAGTTTAGGAGTAGGGAATAGATATGGATTATATTTTCAAACAAAAATGATGTTCCAGGATCAACATAGATGTTAGATCGCATCGTGCTTGGCAAAATCGTGACGTGCTACACCTTTAACTGCTTTTTATTTTGAGAAAGGGATCTCTCAATAGTAAATCCTCACTTTTTTTCAAGTGAAAATGCTAGAAGTCATACAAAGCATTCACTCTTACATCAGCACCAGAACCATATCGGTGGAAAAATGCTATCACAACATTTCGCTAATTATTGTTTTCTAGTCTCTGACCTGTGCTGATTGTCTCTGCGTGGGCTCCTGCTCTGTGGCCTCCTCCTCACTATTATTGCTTCTTCTTCTTCAGGGTACAGCTTTGATCTGGGAATATCTGCTATGATCACATAGTCCTCGATGGTCATTTCTGGCACTGCTGGTTGGCTGGAAGACCTGGGGTTTTCTGAAAGTATTAGCGCCTCTAAGCCACGCCTTATGTTGCTTCTGCTCCGATCAATAACTGGCTTGTCCGTCTCTGGAGTTAAGGTTTGTGATTTGGTTAAATCCGGCGTCGGTGCCTGATTTCGACTCCGCCTTGATTGAGCGATGCTTGTTGTTGATGCTGGGGAGGTGGGGCTTAGAGGGGTGTGGGTGGGGCTTAGCGATTGACGCGAATCAGATTTGGATTGTTTGTCCGAGATATCCGAGTAAACGCCATTCCTGCGACTCTTTTTTGAAGTGCCGTTCTTTAGACTACCACGGTCATCGTAATTTCGAAGAGGTGTCGAGGCACCACTATTTCTGCTGTTGCGACCAGTATTCCGACTTCTAATCGTGTCACAGTTGCTTCCGGTTGGTGAGAAATCCCGGCTGTTGTAGCCAGATCTGTGACCACCACTTTTTCGGCTACTGCGACCGCTATGGTTGCGTTCGTTATAACCACCCTCATCAGACTGTATTTTTTTTGACCAGCCGTTCCTTTCATCAGATCTGTCTGATTCTGCCGAACTCGCAATTGATTTGAGATTCTTATACAGCTTTTCTGAATCCAAGCTGTGCCCGTAGGAGCTCTGGGAGGGGCTTCTTTTGTGGGCGGGGCTATAGGAATCTGCATATTTATTTGTACCTGAGCTTCGTGAAGGCGACGAGGTGCGCGTGGCTATCGAATCCCGTCTTCGTGATGGCGTGCATTTACCTGAAGCCTGCTGAGAGGACATACGGTGACCGTGTGTAGAAGTGCCTCTCCGATAGGACGAACTTCGCGATTCTCCTCGCCTTTGTGGTGAGACGTTTGTAGATCTCGGGCTGCCAGAGCGAGGGCTGGCACGTGATTGGCTGTCTCCACGTCTGAAATTTGAATAACTCATGTGTCGCTGGGGGGAGAGGCCACTCATTGCTTGCCCACTGAGATTGCCATAGCGCCTCCTATAGGATGGGAGGCCCAAATCTGGGTTTCGGAAGGGGATGGTGGCTTTGCGCTCAGGACTGTGATTGGCCGGAAGTGCGTGCCCTCTTTCATAATGCCGCACTGGAGAGGAGGAACTGCTGTCGTCCTGTTCACGGTCTTGTGAGAGGAATCGATTGACTCGCTTAAAAATGCCACGGCCATTACTTTGTTCTGTTTCTCTTCTTGTCTCTGTTTTGAGGAAGACACAGTATGGACACACATAATGTAACATATAATTGAATTTTAATTATTATTTATTCAATTCAAGTTTATTTGTATAGTGCTTTTCACAATAATTTTTGTTTTTAAAGCAGCATTATTGCATTACAATCCAATTCGTAAAAGCTAAGGTTATTAGTTACCATAACTTTATTAGTTACTAATAACTTTAACTAACTAACTAGTAACTAAACACTTTAAAGTTATTATATCTAAACATAGTTAACCTGCAGTTATATAAAATATAGGTGATGTCTATGTGTACGTTCCATGAAGTGTATTTATGTATTAAGTGTATATTGTGCATTTATTATTGCATAAACACAACAAAATGCTATAGTCTTAGAGCCATTCACATCAAGAATGATACAATCTTATATAATTTGCTAACTTATGTACTTT
>CAIGQW010053927.1:3344161-3356379 GCA_903798125.1 Danio choprae | reverse complement strand
AATAATGTGCAGCAAATCATAAGAAAGTCTATATTTTTGAAACATTTTGATTATTTGGTTGCATTTTTGACACAAGCCACTGTTACTTTCTGACGGAAACATTTAACGGCACATTCATTAATGTCATCGTAAGGTTATAGATCTGGGACGATAGGTAGAGCTAAGGAAAAGCTCATTTAGCGTCACCTGTTGTGTGTTGACCCAGAAATCTCGGTGTGATTTGGCTCAGCATTGCTAGCGCTGGATTAGCTGATCCTGTGAACAGACTGAAGATCAGGACTAAAGGAGAGGGATTTAAGGTCTGCGTTACACCTGTTGTACTCCTCTATAATCTGATGTTCATTAACAACGTCATTTTTACCGTTTACTTCATTTAGTCAATGAACTGAATGCAATTCTGGAGTTTTTAGGGGACAACTTGTTTTGTGTTCAATCCACTTAAATTTGTAAAAACAATTAAGACAGCTTAATGGATTTGTGTTTGGACAACATGAAGGAATTGTGTGGAACCCAGCATTTTTCTTACTGCAAAATAAGTGTAAAATGAGAACTGTCCCACCAGGCACAGGACGTCAACATGACGTCAGATTGACGTTGTACCCCAGTGTCTGGGGACATTGCATTTTGGGTGAAAATGAAAATCGTGTTGACGTCAGAACCCAACGTCAGACCGAAGTCAGTGTCCAATGTCTGACAGACGTTAGAATTTTGGTCACTTTCTAACGCAACCTAAAATCAACCAAATATCAACGCCTAATGATGTTACGGCTTGACATTTTGTGGATGTCTATCAGACGTTGGGTTTTGGTTGCCAAACCTGATGAATAAATGTCAGTATTTGACGTCAATATGACGTTGGTTTAAGATGTCGGCTCGACGTTGGATTTTGGTCACTTTCCAACACAACCTAAAATCAACCAAATATCAACATCATTTGACATCATTATTGGACATCAAAATAACGTTTTGGCGCTGGCTAGACATTGAATTTTGGTCACCTGACATCACGACCTAACTCTAACCTAATATTAACGTCTTATGACATTGTGTGCCTGCTGGGTGTGTTTAGTAGGTTGTGAAATGAAAGCGTTAAAAGAGCAAATCATGTGGGTTTTTGGAAAAAAATATCTTATTTGCAGTTTGTGACGTCGCTGTCCTTCAATGAAAACTCGCTGCAAATTGAACCAAAAAAGTCCAAAGAATAAACATATTGTCTGTCAAAAGAGTCGACTCTGAATCGTTTTAACGAGTTGTTATACTTTTCGAATCTTTTGGCTGCTAACGATTTACATCAAAGTAACATGATATTTGTATAATATGAACATGTTTCTGATGTGAAATAGATATGGACATATCAATCAAAACAGACTTAGCCGGCTGGCCAATCAGAGGAGAAGGGGAGGGGCTTACATACCTTAAAGTTCGCATGAACTAGAACCTGCAACCGTTTTTTTCCCCCTGTATTGTGATGCAGTTCCTAGAGAAACTGAATATATTAAATGAGAAAACAGTGGGCGTGGCTTGTTTTTTGTCTACTGCGAGCTGATTGGATGTAGTAAAGTAGGCATTTCATTCAGAAAGATTGGGAAAAGGGTTTGAGAGTTATTACAGCCTAACAGACTCCTCCTCCTCACCATTTCTATTTGTTGTCAAAACTGACCGCTGGAGGGGCGTGGTTAAGTATGTTAGCCCCACCCAATACCTCAGACAGACCTAATCTGAGAATTTACCCAAAAGCGAACAGGAAGTGACACGCACAGATGAATTGTTCACCTCAACTATGTGAGCTAACAAAATCAATACGGTTAGTTTAGATTCATGTGTACTTTAAGCACTGAATTGATTCAAATGAATCATATCTGAGGAAATTACAATGTTTTATGATCGTATATGCATTTAAACCTGTTGTATAGGCCAGTGTTTCCCAACCCTGTTCCTGGAGGCACACCAACAGTACATATTTTGGATGTCTTCCTTATCTCACCCATTTACTTCAGGTTTCGGAGTTTCTTCTAATGTTCTGATGAGTTGATTTAGGTGTGTTTGATTAAGAAGAGGTTGAAAATGTGTACCGTTGGTGTGCCTTCAGGAACACGGATGGGAAATACTGGTATAGGGGACTCCAAGACAATATTAGGGTGCTTTAATATACCATACAACCTCTTCTTTAACATCTTGTACATCTATAGGCGTTGATTTGCGTCAGCCAAAATTAACTTCTGCTGTTCAGACGTCACTGTCAAAGGTCTGTATGGCCTTAAAGCCTTTAATCAGATCTGATTCATTTACATCATTGTGTTGGGTTTTTCCCATCGCCAGCCTGGGACTCTCACAGCAGATGCAATTACCGCCATCACGGAATAACAATTACCTGCACAATGACACTTAATGCAGGCTTCAGCTCCGAGTGCATCTGAATGGACTCAATCTGACAACTGAAATTACACAAAACGCTTTAATAGCAGCGATTAAGGCCACTCATATCACTGACTGACAGGTGGCGCTGATGCTTGTATCGCAAGGATAAAGTCGTATGTGAAAATATACTTCAATTTGATGTTTTAGCCATATATGTTTAGGGATTAGTGGAAAAAAAAAAAAAAGCAGAATATGTATTCAGCTAACTCTATTATCGCTAATAGAGTTAGCTGAATACATATTCTGCTTTTTTTTTTTCACCGGTGGCCATTCAATGAACTGCAACTTATTATTATAACTTGTTACTTATTGCTCGTGTTTGCAGTCGTAACATACTTAAATGTTATTCAGTATTCAACACTCTTGAGAGTAAATAAAGAGAGAAATAAATACAAAAGAAAATAAAAAAATACTGCAGAAAGCATCTAATTTAACAGTGATATGTTTGGACCAGCTCCCTAATGGCGTTATTTTGACAGATGACATAATAAAAATCGCACCCTTATGGTAGTTTATATATTTTCGATACTATAAACTCTATAAATCTCGCTCGGTGTCACTACAGATTGAAGAAATCCTTTTCTTTGCATAATTGCGATGTATAATTCAGAAACTCTTTTTGTTAGCGCCACTGGTGGCCATTTGGGGAACTACAGCGGTTACTTATTGCTCGTGTTTGCAGTCGTAACATACGAGAAATTAAATGTTATTCAATATGCAACACTCTAGTGAGTTAACAAGAAGCACAAAAAGGAAATTTAAGAAACTGCAGAAAGCATCTAATTTAATAGTGATATGTTTGCACAGACTTCCTAATTTACCGGCATTATTTCGACAGATGACATAATAAAAATTGCAGCCTTATGGTAGTTTATATATTTTGGATATTATAAAATAATATATATAAATCTCGCTCTGTGTCACTACAGGTTGAAGAAATCCTTTTCTTATCATAATTCTGATGTATAATTCAGAAAGTCTATTTATTAGCGCCACTGGTGGCCATTTGGTGAACTACAGCGGTTACTATTTGCTCGTGTTTGCAGTCGTAACATAACAGAACTTAAATGTTATTCAATATTCAACTCTTGAGAGTTAACAAAAGAAACACAAAAGCGAAATTAGTAGAAATCATGTAATTTAACAGTGATATGTTTGCACATTCTAATTCACTTGCAGTATTTTGACCGATGACATAATAAAAATCGCAGCCTTATGATAGTTTATGTATTTTTGAGACTATAAACTCTATAAATGTAACTGTAGACAGTAGATCGAACGAATTCTCATCTTTGCATAATTCTAAATATGCATAATTCAGAAGCTCTTGTTATTAGCGCCACCGGTGGTCATTCAGTGAACTGCAGCAGTTACTTATTGCATGCGTTTGCAGTCGTATTATACAAGAGGATAAATCTATTCAGTAATATTGAGAGTTAGCAAAAGAACCACAAGAGTAATGAGTAAAAAACATTTAAGTTAACAGTGATATATTTGCACAAACTCCCTAATTCACTGGCGTTATTTTGACAGATGACATAATAAAAATCGCACCCTTATGATTGCATTTTTGAGACTATAAACTCTATAAATCTTACTCGGTGTCACTACAGATTGAACAAATAATTAATTCTGATGTATAATTCAGACATTCTTGTTATTAGCGACACCGGTGGTCATTCAGTGAACTGCAGCAGTTACTTATTGCTTGTGTTTGAACTTGTAACACAAGAAATTAAATGTTATTCAATATTCAACACTATTGAGGGCTAACAAAATAAACACAAGAGAAATGAGTAGAAACATCTTATTTAATAGTGATATGTCTACACAAACTCCATAATTCACTGGTATTAAAAATATAAAAATATAAAAATCGACGATAGTTATGATAGTTATTATAGTTTATGTATTTTGGACATTATAAACATAATAAATTTAGCTGTGTGGGACTAATTCTAATTATGAATAATCCAGAAACTCTTGTTGTTAGCGCCACCGGTGGCCATTCGATGAACTGCAGCAGTTTCTTATTGCTCGTGTTTGCAGTCGTAACATCGTAACATACTAAATATTACTCATATTCAGTACTCTTGAGAGTAATAAAATAAATAAATCCGCAAGAAAAATAAGAAAATTTAACAGTGATATGATTGTTTGAGCTTTGTAGTTCACTGGCATCGTGTCGACATGATGTATTTTTGAGACTATAAACCATTCAGAGATTTTTTATTAGAATTTTTTTAAACGTTGTACACATAAAACTCGTTTAAACCATTAAAAAAAAAGAAGATTTTTGCTGCTTGTTCAAACTACTTAATGAAATGAGCTGAAACACACTGATTTGTGTTGGGACAACATGCATGAATTGTGTGTAACCCAGCATTTGTACAGTGCACAGGCTTTGGCAACCTATAGGAAGTTAAGTTAGGTGATGTCATTTTTTAAAAGTTATTAACATATTGACAATGAACAAGAAATGAATGCACATCAATCAATACACTGCTATTATGCTGCCAAAAAATAAATATTATGAACATGTCTGAAAACATTACCCTCACCAGGGTGCTCGAGGGTTCGTGGGAGTATGCCCAACCAGTCCACATGTGTTTTGTGGACTTGGAGAAGGCATTCGACCGTGTCCCTCGTGGCGTTCTGTGGAGGGTGCTCTGGGGTCAGAGGCGCTCTGTTAAGGGCTAGAGTAGGACAGAGTAGGAGTTTGGTTCGCATTGCCGGGAATAAGTCAGATTTCTTTTCAGTGCATGTTGGAATCCGGCAGGGCTGCCCTTTGTCACCAGTTCTGTTCATAATTTTTAAAGGTGGTTTACCATCTCCAGGTTGGAGGAAAGTCCTTACTCCAGGTGGAAGAGTTCAAGTATCTTGGGGTTTTGTTCACGAGTGAGGGAAGGATGGAACATGAGATTGACAGGCGGATTGGTGCAGCGGCAGCAGTAATGCGGTCGATGTACTGGTCCGTTGTGGTGAAGAAGGAGCTGAGCCAAAGCTCTCGATTTACCGGTCAATCTACGTTCCTACTCTCACCTATGGTCATGAGCTTTGGGTCATGACCGAAAGGACAAGATCTCGGATACAGGCGGCCGAAATGAGTTTCCTTCGCAGGGTGGCAGGGCGCACCCTTATAGATAGGGTCAGGAGCTCGGAGTAGAGCCGCTGCTCCTCCACATCGAGAAAAGTCAGCTGAGGTGGCTCGGGCATCTGTTTCAGATGCCTTCTGGACGCCTACCTAGGGAAGTGTTCCGGTCATGTACCACCAGGAGGAGGCCTCGGGGAAGACCCAGGACCCGCTGGAGGGACTATGTCTCTCAGCTGGCCTGGGAACGCCTCAGGATCCCCCCGGAGGAGCTGGAGGAAGTGTCTGGGGAGAGGGAAGTCTGGGGTTCTCTCCTAAGACTGCTGCCCCCGCGACCCGGCCCCGGAAAAGCAGTTGAAAATGAATGAATGAATGAATGTCTGAAAACATGCCATATTATTAGTATTATTTTACTCAAAACCTTTTAAAAATCTTGAGAAAGTGAGAATTTTCAAGTGGGCTCTTCATTTAGTTTCCATTGTCATCCAAAAAAATCTTATTTTTTTACTCCTGGTTAATAAGTGTATATATATTGAAGTGTTTCCCAGTGATGGGTTGCGGCTGGAAGGGCATCCGCTGCGTAAAACATATGCTGGATAAGTTGCCGGTTCATTCCGCTGTGGCGACCCCAGATTAATAAAGGGACTAAGCCGAAAAGAAAATGAATGAATGAATGAATATAGAAGTGTTTATGGAAGAATTTTCTATGATTTTATATTATTTTATGTACTTGGCAGCTGTTTTATCCAAGCTGACTTGACAAAAATGTAAAATACACGACAGGATTAATAAACCTTAAACTAAAAGTTTAAAATAAAGCCCTAAAAATGTTCCTTTATGGTTTCAATACCGATACTTTAAAGGAGTTTAAAGTGAGTGTGGTGAAGCGGGTGGTCAGATGGGCTCCAGCTGATCCTGTAATGGGTCGAGACAGGAGCCACCTGTGGGAATTAGGCTGGCAGATGGCGACTGGTTTTCCCCTCACAGGATTTCTTGACCTCAACATCCACCTGCTGCGGAAATCATGCAGGAATAACAGCAGTACAGCAAGCCTGGAGAAATGAGGAAAACCGGGACCATCATGAGGGACTTTTCATTGAGTTTTTCTTTCTTCCAACAACTTTTAATCTTGAGAAGTAAAAAAAAGACGTTTATTAAGATTTTTAATAGTTTAAAGGGATATACAGTCAGGGTTGGTGTTGTATATTACGCTATTACAATAACCTTGTAATAAACTGCCAGCACATTTTCTGTTATTTTACAGATTTATTCCACTATATATGATTTCTTATCCATTATATTATTTCAAACGACTAAAATGTCATAATAAAAGTCACTTTGTTAAACTGTAGAGTTGAATTTTCCACATCAAAAGTCGACAGAGCAGAGATCAACATCCCATAATGCAATTCACAACCGTAAATAAATAGGAAACACTTGACAAAACCTTTAATTAGTAGCAATTGTAAGAATTATTCATGTTATCTATTAAATTACCCATTCAATTGTATCATATTAACGTCTACCCCTACCCTCACAGTAATGTAAAAATATTAATTATGGTTGTGCGGTGTCACTAAAATTATGCTATATTGGTGTGAGTATCTGCAGCTGTATCCCGTCTAGCCTGCATATTTATTCTATTATTACTTCTATCTATTATTACTGAAGTTATTATGCCATAACTTTAGACAATAATTTCTTCTTAAGGGTTTAATGCATTGTTATTGTCAGTAGTGTTTAAACTAGGGCCTCACGTGTCGATCTATAATAACACGGAAGCAGTTTTGTGTCCTGCATTGATGGATCTCCGCCTGTAGAGGACACTGTTCAGTTGAATGTGCTCCAGATCTTCATCTGAAGCATCTTCTGCTGGAATGGCTTCACTGCTCTGCGTTTTAAGTCATGCATAATGTCGGATAAGTTTGTATCTGCATGTCTGAAATGCTGCAGGATGTTTTTTTTAATCATTAACATAAGATTTAGTGATTGCCTGTTATTCAGCTGGTGTTTTTGATGGTACTTTTCTTTTTAAGATGCGAGGAAAGTGGATTTCGTCATATTAACTATCAACATGATATTGCTTTACCATTTCTTTATTTTTTATCAAAAAGGTTTGCTTGAAAAGTTTTAACCATGTGTTGAATTCATTTCATTCATTCATTTTCTTTTCGGCTTAGTCTCTTTATTAATCAGGGGTCGCCACAGCTGAATGAACCGCCAACTTATCCAGCATATATTTTACGCAACGGATGCCCTTCCAGCTGCAACCCATCACTGGGAAACACCCATACACTTCCATTCACACACATATGGACAGTTTAGCTTACCCAATCCACCTTTACTGCATGTCTTTGGACTTGTGGGGGAAACCGGAGCACCCGGAGGAAACCCACGCCAACACGGGGAGAACATGCAAACTCCACACAGAAATGCCAACTGACCCAGCCGAGGCTCGAACCAGCGACCTTCTTGCTGTGAGATGGGAGCGCTACCCACTGCGCCACCGTGCTGCCCCTAATTAGTAAATTAATAATAATAACAACAACAATAATATATATATATATATATATATATATATACACACACTTTTGTGAGGTAAAAAAATTAAAAGGGGGCCCTTGGATTTGCTAGCCCCAGGACCCAGTGTTCTTAATCCGGCCCTGGTTATGACCCAACACAAAAAGAATAGAAATCTCTTTAAAGTATTTTATTGTAATATGTATCATTTCATGTTTTCAATAGTTTCTAGTTTAATTAATTAATTTTATTTATTTTATATTTATTTTATGTTGTCAATTGTTTTTGAGGAGGTCTTTAGAAAATTATATGTATTATTTCTTATGGGTCAAAACGGGCGCCGCGTTCAAAACATTAACATAATGATTCCACATCTAATGATATAACAGCAATAATGCAGCATTTTTATTGTAGTGAGTGACACATATCTAGAGGTCACCATTCATAAGAGGGTTAAAAGAAACGACACTGGCTTTGATATCAGTCTGGTGATGTCATACGACAGCTGTGATGACGTGTTTTCCCGACAGGTGCAGCGGTAGCGCTAATGCACACGGCTCCGCTCAGGCTGCAGAGGTTCAGATCTGGACAGACAGTGGCAGACAGATGTTCAACACGTGGAAAAAAACCCTGACAGCTGCTGCTTCTCTCACCATCAGCTCAGGGTTTCTCCATCTTTCTCCTTCCGATCAGTTCCTCATTTGATATACCGACACAGTCTGTGGAGTTGATGTAATGCATGATGGATCAATGACTTCATGTTGTTTACGCCAATTATTCATTCATTCATTTTCATTTCGGCTTAGTCCCTTTATTAATCGGGTCGCCACAGCGGAATGAACCCCCAACTTATCCAGCATATGTTTTACGCAGCGGATGCCCTTCCAACTGCAACCCATCACTGGGAAACATCCATACACACTCATTCACACACATACACTACGGACAATTTAGCTTACCCACTTCACCTATACCGCATGTCTTTGGACTTGAGGGGGAAACCGGAGCACCCGGAGGAAACCCACGCCAACACGGGGAGAACATGCAAACTCCACACAGAAATGCCAACTGACCCAGCCGAGGCTCGAACCAGCGACCTTCTTGCTGTGATGCGATCGTGCTACCCACTGCGCCACCGTGAGGCCCTTACGCCAATTAATTTATTATTATTACTGCCACTGTTATTATATTATTAATATTTTGAAAAATCTTATTTTTATTTGCAATTTTGTTTTTGACCCAGAGGCGGCGCGGTGGGTAGCACTGTTGCCTCACAGCAAGAAGGTCGCTGGTTCGAACCTTGGCTGGGTCAGTTGGCATTTCTGTGCGGAGTTTGCATGTTCTCCCCGTGTTGGCGTGGGTTTCCTCCGGTTTCCCCAACAAATCCAAAGACATGGGTGATTTGGGTAAGCTAAATTGTCCATAGTGTATGGGTGTTTCCCCATACACACTCATTCATTAATTTTCTTTTTGGCTTAGTCCCTTTATTAATCGCCACAGCGGAATGAACCACCAACTTATCCAGCATATGTTTTACGCAGCAGAAGCCCTTCCAACTCCAACTCATCACTGGGAAACACCCATACACACTAATTCACACACATAGCCTACACTAAGGCCACACTTACCCAATTCACCTATAGCATGTCTTTGGACTTGTGGGGGAAACCGGAGCACCCGGAGGAAACCCACGCCAACACGAGGAGAAATGCCACACAGAAATGCCAACTGAACTGGCTCGAACCAGCGACCTTCTTGCTGTGAGGCGATCGTGCTACCCACTGCGCCACTGTAGTTCCGTAATTTTATTGTATTTATTTATTTTTGTTAATAAATTTTTTTAAAATATATATATATTCTTTTAAAGACAGTCTTTAGAAAATTATATTATGTATTTCTATGACAAAAATAAAATGCATTTATCTTTTTTTCCAAGTAGCCTATCCTTAGGAACAAGCGCGATTTGGTTCTAGCGAATCAATTCATTCGCAAAACGATTCACCAATTCATTTTGAGTCATCATCGGTTAAACAACAGTTTTAACAATATTCAGATCATCTTAAAATATAGTTCTAAAGGTTTTTGCCCACAACTATAACGAAAACTATAAAGCTTTACCACACATATAAGGATAAATACACGATGAAGGGTATCTTTGGAAACACGTTTAACACGTAGCCTATGAACCGAACGAATAAAAACATCTAGCCAATCAGAATCCGTTGAGATTTAAGCGCGAGATTTCACGTCGCTTTTTTGAATTAGGCCTGTCAGTCGATGTGGACGCGATACATTTATATTTCTAGCTACGATTTTCAGTGGAAACGAGCCTTAAAACACGACGTGTTGTGTGATATACTACTTGAAGATACTTTCACTGTTATGTTTTTTGTTAAAGCTCCATACTCTTATAGGCTATCGTTTGTTTCACCCGAATGGCAACCTACTGGTAAGTTACATTATATCACTGAAATGTAACGTTAGGCTAAATGTAGTCCTGGAACTTAACTAATTAATTTGGACTTTAATAATACTAAAAAACCTAAATTGAGTTAAATACTACTGCTTTTTAAAAGAAGTTAGAGTTAAATTAAGATGTTATTTCATTTTACAAATTTAAAACTGTGATTAAATGTGTTTACTTTTAGCTAAGTGAGATGTTTAGCGTCATTGAATATTTGACATGCAGGTTTTCAAGTATTTGCTTAAGACATTTCCATTAAATAGGCATTTTTAATGAAGTTTATTTATAAACTAATTTCAAGAGGGTCACGTGCTTATGATTGCTTGCGGCTGGTCCCACATTATCCAATTCATGATTCACCAATCAGACGATTCCTAAGCCACTATACATACCCTTAGTTTCATATCACAGCCATCTTCGTTTTGAAGAATACTCCTCCGTTCCTAGATGGGTGGCACGGTGGCCCAGTGGTTAGCACTGTTGCCTCACAGCAAGAACGTCACTGGTTCTAGTCCTTACCAAGCCAGCCGACGTTTCTGTGTGGAGTTTACACGTTCTCCCCGTGCTCACGTGGGCTTCCACCGGGTTCCCCGGTTTCCTCCCACCGTCCAAAAACATGCAACTTAAGTTAATTGACTAATCCAAATCGGCATCATAGACATGCTCCTATATCTCAAGAGCAATCACTATCTGTTCATTAGCTACTACAGCAGGGGAGTTCTCGAGATCTACCTGAGCTCAAACTCCCCTCTCGCCTTGCAAACGGGAGGGAGCCCCGGGCTCGAGGATCTATGAGCTCAGGGCTCTCTCCCGGCACAGCATGACAAACAAGCTTCATAACCAATCATCAGCTGAGTGTGAACTCTTGAAAGTGTTTATGATGTAGAATAGTGAGGTAAAGATGTTTGTACAGGGATTAAATCTTTAGAATCTGCTCTCTGTGAATCTGCTCATCCAGTGGCATGTCGGTGATGAAGATCAGTGTGGACAGGTGTGATATGGAAACAGCTGCTCTTCTGGTTAATGATCTTCATCGCTTTCACCCCGGGTCTGGTGATGAACTCCAAGGAGCTGAAGGAGGTGCGCAAGTGTAACATGAGTGTGTGTATACAATTTCAAACCTCTGAGTGGTCACAGATTAACCATCTTCTGATTGAAAGAAACCAACAAATGTTTGTTTAGACACATTATACCAGTAAAAACAGCATTCTTCTCTTGTGAAGCACACATAGACACACATATTGGTCTAGTAGACATGCAGCTGTTAGCGAGATTAGACTATTAGCAGGTGACTATTTATAGTGTCGGTGAAACAGATCACAATGGCATGTTAGCACTGCTGATCATGCTGTTTAACAGCCTATAGAAGAAAAAAAAGATGTATGTTCACGTTATTACATGATTCAGATGTCTGTACGCTGTCGACTGTTCATCAGCAGGTTCAGACTGAACCAAGAGGTGGTGAGATGATTTGGACTGTGCTATTAATGACTGACACAAGCTTTATCACAAATGCGAAACTCTTTATATTCATTCATTCATTTTCATTTCGGCTTAGTCCCTTTATTAATCTGGGGTCGCCACAGCGGAATGAACCGCCAATGTATCCGGCATATGTTTTACGCAGCGGATGCCCTTCTAGCTGCAACCCATCACTGGGACACAGCCATACACACCTATTCTCACTCATACACTACTGACAATTTAGCTTACCCAATTCACCTA
>CAIGQW010053927.1:3321782-3334182 GCA_903798125.1 Danio choprae | reverse complement strand
GATTTATTAGTGGATAAACTGCTCTATTAGTGGATTTATTAGTGGATTAACTGCTCTATTAGTGGATTTATTAGTGGATTAACTGCTCTACAATGTGGACTAGAAAAAATAAACATTGTAAAATTGTATTTCATGCAGATTTTAAAAGAGGAACTATTATACCCTTTTTTTTTTACAAGATCTCTGATGTCCGTAGAGTGTTTGTGAAGTTTCAACTCAAAATACGACACAAACAATGTTCAATAACTCTCGGAAACTGACCCTTTTAGGCTTTAAACCTGATTGTGCCATTTTAGTGACTGTCACTTTAAATTCAAATGAGATTGTGCTCTTTTCAAAAGAGGGCGGAGCTACAAATGCCTAAGTGTCAGCATAGTGGCAGATTCAAAAACAAGACAACTGTCATATGCTAATGAGGGAGAGACAGTAACTAATGGGCGGGGCTTTCCCCCTCTGATGACACGTACAAAGAGAGAATGTCAATCAAAGTGTTTCTGCAGACTGTTTTTATCAAGTGTGATTATAAAAAATACAATTAATACATTTTTACTATTAGAAAATGGTTATATTCACACACTGTTGCCACACAATTGTATTTAAACCCCTTATAAAGGGGATTTTTGCATAATAGGTCCCTTTTAAGGGTGATGAGATCAAGAAATGAAACCTACCCAGAGCAGCGCTTTCCAAGGTTGCACTAGAGTCTGTGTGAACTTCTCCATTCACCTGCGGTTTCCAGGAGTTCAAAACTTCTGCAGTCTCGTTCTTGGACTCCGATGAGGATATGTAGTGTTTGGCATTTGGGACGTTCACCTCTTGGTGTTTGGGACTGGACGTTCCGCTTGAGTCTGACCCGCTGTCCCATCCCTCCGCGAATAAGGGTCTGTGTGTTTGCTCCATCAACCTCCGCGTAAGTCTGTATTTCAGAGAGTCCTCATAAGATTTCGAGAAGGTCTCCCATTTTGGCTCTCTGAATTTCTTCATGTACTCGGTCTTCTTGGACATCATGTTGTTATTGGTAGACATTTCTCCCGGGTCAATTAGTCACCTGCGGAATGAGCATAATAATGAAGTGAGCATAATAATGAAGTGTCAAGTGCCAGTCAACATGCGCACGCGCAACTCAATCGCCATCTGTTCTTCGTAGTAGCTATATTGTATGATTTATTTTGTTATTGCACAAATGCCTTACCGCGCACAGTGGAGCGTATTGGGTTATTCCAGATCTACGGCAGGTTACAGCCCAGTGCCCACATTATTTATTTATATTCTTTACATAATACATAAGCCGATGTCACGTCCGATCTTTCAAAAGGGCCATTTCTTATTTCTTTGGACGTCTTTAATACACGTTTATCGTGCTTATTAATAAATCGTGTCAAAGCTTTATCGCATTTTTGAGAGCTTGTTCAAGAATAACCATTCTATCAATTATATACACGTTTTTTTTTGTTTGTTTTTAAATATATTATCAAATTATTTAAATATCAGTCGCTAATTTATTGAATTAATTAAAGCGTCTGATTACAGTGTGAGCGCAGTCTGTTTACAGGTCTGCTTTGAGTGTGTAGGTAAACACTGTCTGGGATAAATGTAAGCGCTTTAAACTCACCCTCTTTCTTATCCGTTCCTTGGGCTTTAGTGGTGGACGAATGCCTGATTTTTGCTCACATCCTTACGAATTACAAATACATCTGTCCATTGTTGAGCGCCTGCTGCGTAGTAGGAAAACAACCCTCGCTGATATTACAGCTTTGGTTATTTACAGTGCGCATGCGCACGTCATCATTCTTGACTGCCCGAGGACTTGACGCGCAAGTATGCAATCGCAATCCAATTCACCGTTAAATTGATCCTAATTTGATCATAATCTTTGTTCCAGTGGGTGGTGGAGGATGTTAACTATTTGTTTGTCCTTCTGTAAAGAATATATATAATCTACAGGACAATGCCAGTTGTAACAGGTGACAGTTACATATAGCCTACTACATTCCTCTCGCTGCTTGATAAGACTATAGAGCGCATGCGCAGGACATTTCTGTGTTTGTCAGGACCTTAACAGTCAGTTATCAGGACATTTCATCTCGAAATCTTTATTTAGGAAACTTTTTAAAGTATACAATATTTCTCCTGTGCTGCATGGCCTCATCGTTTATGCCAAGATTATGTTCCATGAAGATATTTAGTAAATGTCCTAGTATATGTTTTTTAATTAGTAATGTGCATTGCTAAGCACTTCATACAGACCATTTTAAAAGCAATTTTCTCAATATTGAGATTTTTCTCAGCCCTCGGATTATAGGTTTTCAAATAATTGTATCTCAGTCTAATGTTTTCTTATCCTAAACCATACATCAATGGAAAACCTTATATATTCAACTGTACAAATCTCTTTATATAAAGCACATATAAAGTGGATGCTACCTTATGTAATGCTTAATTAATTGTCCCACACATTTATCCTCCATTATAAACAACAATAACAGTTTATAGATGGCAAATTACAGACATAACAAGATGTCTCGCTGTGTAATTAGTCTATAAATCATCGGAAAGGCTGTGTCAGTGTTGTTTAGTCTGTCTCAGTGTGTGCCGAATTGACATTAACTGACAAAAACAATGTTTAAAAATACAGAAAAATTCAGTTTTATTTGTTTGTTGAAGTGAGATTTGTGTTGGTCATCAGCTGAGTGTACAGTGGAACGTATGGCACTGGAATCTATAAGGGAGCAGGAGTCCTCTTCGTTTGTTTTTCTAAACAGCATCCACCAAAATACCAAGCCATGGAAGTCAGTAATAAATACATTTGTGTGCAATGAGAGCGCTTGGTATTTCCGCTGTCCCTTGATGGTAGTGTCCTTTTCTCATTTGATGTTTTTAATGCTCGCTCCTATGTCATTGCTGTAGAAAATCTGTCCACAGGAGCAAAGCATCGTTGCTTAATTCCCGAGCAGGAGGCAATGATAGGATGTTGAATTGTGTGATTAGAAGCATTTGCGGTGGACGATGCTTGGGCCGGCCTCGTCGTATTCCTGCTTGGTGATCCACATCTGCTGGAAAGTGGACAGAGAAGCCAGGATGGACCCGCCGATCCAGACGGAGTATTTGCGCTCAGGGGGAGCAATGATCTATAGAGGAGGAAGAGATCAAATGATACTTAGAAAACCAATTTGTATAGTCAATAATGTCATCACATAAGCAGTTTTGGGAAAAGCTAACTTTTTTTTATGGTTCCCACTTTAAAGGAGACCTTTTATGCCCCTTTTTACAAGATGTAAAAGAAGTCTCTGATGTCCCTAGAGTGTGTTTGTGAAGTTTCAGCTCAAAACACCCCATAAATATTGTTTTAGTAACTTTGAAACTGACCATTTTAGGCTTTGATCCCATTTGTGTAATTTTGGTCGTTTTAAATTCAAATGAGATTGTGCTTTTTTCAAGATTGCGCAGCTACAAATGCCTATGTGTCAGCATCGTGGCAGATTTAAAAACAAGCCTAACGTCCTATGCTAATGAAGGAGCCCAGCAAGGACAGAACGTCAAAATGATGCCAGTGGGAATGATGCACTTTGATTGGAAATGAAAATCGCATGAAGAACCCGACGTCAATGTCCAACCTAAAATCAGCCAAATATGAACGCCTAATGATGTTACAACTTGATGTTGTGTGGATGTTACCATTATGACGTCTATCAGTTGTTAGATTTTGGTTGCCTACCTTGACGAATAAATGTCAGTATTTGACGTCAATATGACGTTGGTTTAATATGTTGGTTCGATGTTGGATTTTGGTCACTTGCCAACATAACCTAAAATTAACCAAATATCAGCATCCTTTGATGTAGTTATTGGACGTCAGAATAACATTGTTAGATGCTGGCTAGACATTGAATTTTGGTCACCTGACATCATGACCTAAATCTAATCTAACATCTTATGACGTTGTGTGCCTGCTGGGCGAGAGCATCAATAATGGGTGGGGCTTTCCCCCTCTGATGACATGGGGAGAACATGCAAACTACACACAGAAATGCTAACTGACTCAAACCAGCCACCTTCTTGCTATAAGGTGACAGTGCTAACCACTGAGTCACCGTGCTGCCCCAACTTTAGCATGTAAAAACTTTACTTTTTAATTTTTATTCATTCATTAATTTTCCTTCGGCTTATTCTCTTTTTTCACTCGGGGTTGCCACAGCGGAATGAACCGCCAACTTATCCAACATATGTTTTGCACAGCGGATGCCCTTCCAACTGCAACCCAGTATTGGGAAACAACCATACACACTCATTCACACACATACGCTATAGCCAATTTAGTCCATTTAATTCACCTATAGCGCATGTGTTTGGACTGTGGGGGAAACCAGATCACCCAGAGGAAACCCACGCCAACACGGGGAGAACACACAGAAATGCCAACTGACCCAGTCGAGACTCAAACCAGTGACCTTTTTGCTGTGAGGCGACAGTGCTAACCACTGAGCAACCATGTCACCACTTTTTATTTTGTCCTTAAATAAGAAATTAAGTAAAAACATATTGCATTGAAAAAATACATTTTGATAAATGCAAACTAAAGTTTAAAGCAACGAACAAAAACCCCTGATATGCCATGACTTTGACAAAAATATATAATAATTCCCTCAATTTAAGCATCAGGAATGGGTTTTTTAAAATGCCATGTCATCCCAGAAATGACCCATGGGAACCCTGTTACTCTGAAAGCACACTTTTCTATTCTAATTTCTACCATTTCACTTCTCTATTACCTTAATCTTCATTGTGCTTGGAGCCAAAGCTGTGATTTCCTTCTGCATGCGGTCAGCAATACCAGGGTACATCGTTGTACCACCGGACAGTACGTTGTTGGCGTAAAGGTCCTTTCTGATGTCAATGTCGCACTTCATGATGCTGTTGTAAGTGGTCTCGTGAATGCCAGCAGACTCCATACCTGTGTTTTAAGGACAGTCAATGGTTACTTACAGGCCTAAAATGATGATGATTTTAGATGTTTTCAGACAACATACCAATGAAGGAAGGCTGGAAGAGGGTCTCAGGGCAACGGAAACGCTCATTTCCAATGGTGATGACCTGACCGTCGGGAAGCTCGTAGCTCTTTTCGAGGGAGGACGAGGAGGCGGCAGTGGCCATCTCATTTTCAAAGTCCAGGGCAACATAGCACAGCTTCTCCTTAATGTCACGGACAATCTCACGCTCCGCTGTTTTAGACAATCAATTAAATGTTTTGGTTATTGGCAGGCTAAACAAACAGATGCACAGGTTGTTTAGTTGTTATATGTAGGCCCACATGGAATCTACACAGATCTAATAAAAAAAATTGGTTAATTTTCCAATTGCAAGCAAATGGTTCAAATGGCAGTAAAAATGTGGAGACACACACCGGTTGTGACGAAAGAGTATCCGCGCTCAGTCAGGATCTTCATCAGGTAGTCTGTCAGATCACGACCAGCCAAGTCCAAACGCATGATGGCATGGGGAAGAGCATAACCCTCATAGATGGGCACGTTGTGGGTCACACCATCACCAGAGTCCAGCACGATACCTAACAACCAGAACAAGGAATCAGTCAGCCAGAGCAACAGTAAGCATGATTGAATGGACGTCAAGGTTTTGACATACAATCGATCAGCATTTGTGATATGTTTTTTAGACAACAAAGTGTCCGTTTGGTTACATAATCATATATTTACTATTCTTTCATTTAAAGTCTTACCGGTGGTACGGCCAGAGGCGTACAGGGACAGGACGGCCTGGATGGCCACATACATGGCGGGGACGTTGAAGGTTTCAAACATGATCTGGGTCATCTTCTCGCGGTTCGCCTTGGGGTTCAGAGGGGCCTCGGTGAGCAGTGTTGGGTGCTCCTCAGGGGCCACGCGCAGCTCGTTGTAGAAGGTGTGGTGCCAGATCTTCTCCATGTCGTCCCAGTTGGTGATGATGCCGTGCTCGATGGGGTACTTCAGGGTCAGGATACCTCTCTTGCTCTGAGCCTCGTCTCCAACATAAGAGTCTTTCTGACCCATACCGACCATCACACCCTGGAGGAACACAGGAACTCATCAGAACAGACCAAAGATACCATATATTTAGCACAAATAACACCACACCACACAATAACGTCAAAACACTATGCATTTCTGAGTGTGCCTCACACAGGTGAGTGGGCTTGGCAAACCAACTGTAAAAGACCCACTCCCTCATCTCTCTGACACTTAAATTGACACTTGGGCCAGTTTTGCACATTTGCACCAGACACTTTCTCACAATCACTACACATCTAAAAAAAAAAACCTTGTGCATTTATGAAGTGTGCCTCACACAGGTGAGTGGGCTTGACAAACCACCTGTAGAATCACTCTTCTCTCTCTATAAAAAACACACACCACTCCTGACTCTAACACTTAATTCTCATAGCACTAACAGTTCCTTTGTATAATTAGCACTTGTGTGTATTGCCTCTTCTTGTTGAATCGCTGAATGCCTCAATTGTAAGTCACTTTGGACAAAAGCATCTGTTAAATGACTAAAAGTAAATGTAAGTTTAATAACTTTTTTTTTCTTCAAAACTGCCTAGTGATTTTAGAAACATGTATTGAAAACAAAAACAGAAACAAACACAAAAGGGAAAGAGGGAATATATATATATAAATACACATACAGTACAATATAAAGGATTCAAAGCAGCATATGTTTTCATTTATGTTAGTATTTTCTAAAGCCAAGCAATCCTCTAACCCTGGACACGTCTTGTAATCATTGATTAAAATGAAGGCTTTCGTATTTTTCTAATTGCGAGCTACTATGTGCTTTGCGTGTAATAAACAGAAAATCAACAGTTTCTTATCTGAGCTACTGTAGTAAAAGAGCATGTTACAGGGAAGATATTTAGTATACATAGTTTGGGAATATTCTTTTTCAAAAACATTGATTAAAAACTTGAGTATTTTCCACCAACAATGTACCATGAACAATCCCCTTATTCTAAGCCTATATTTCAGGATTTTACCTGGTGACGCGGGCGGCCGACGATGGATGGGAAGACGGCTCTGGGGGCGTCATCTCCGGCGAATCCAGCCTTGACTAGGCCTGAGCCGTTGTCGCACACCAAAGCTGTGGTCTCATCGTCGTCACACATCTTGATGGGTTCTACAAACAGACAAAGCAGGTAAGAAAACAAAGCCACACAAACTCAAATAAGATCACTCAAAATGGCCTATATGCACAGCTCGTGATTTTCAGCCACCGATAAACTTCAGGTAAATTGTTTATGTGACTATTTTCAGTTTGATAAAGGTCCTTTTACAGCATCGATGTAATGTAATGAAAACATAATTGGGTAAATTTAAATTAAAAAGTCTATGTGCATGTATCCTATTGTGCCCAGATAGGAATTTCCTCCGGGTGCTCCGGTTTCCCCCACAAGTCCAAAGACATGTGGTATAGGTGAATTGGGTAAGCTAAATTGTCCGTAGTGTATGAGTGTAAATGGGTGTGTATGGATGTTTCCCAGAGATGGGTTGCAGCTGGAAGGGCATCCGCTGCGTAAAACATATGCTGGATAAGTTGGCGGTTCATTCCGCTGTGGCGACCCCAGATTAATAAAGGGACTAAGCCGAAATGAAAATGAATGAATGAATGAAAACAAACCTCTTACAAATGTTCAGTTCACAATGGGTTACTACAGTAATAAGACATTAAAGAGATAGTTCTCCCCAAAAAATCACACTTCACACTTATTCACACTTCACTCTTTCCAAACCGGTTTGAGTTTCTGTCTTCTGTTGAACACTAAAGGAAGGTATTTTGAACACAGTTGGAAACCTGTGTCCTCTGACTTCCATAGCTTTTTTCCTACTATGGATGTCAATGGATACAGGTTTTCAGCATTATTCAAAATATCTTCTTTTGTGTTCAACAGAAGAAAGAAGCTCACAAAGGTCTATAAGCACTTAAGGGAAAGTAAATAGTGAGTCAATTTTCATTTTTGGGTGAACTATCCCTTTAGAATAATATCGTTTAATCAGTTGGCTACTTATGTCAAATACTATATAGTCTTTCCATTTATATTGCCATTTGGGGCAATATCATCGAATAATCAACAATCAATTGCATATTGTATACTAACATAAATAAGTGCATTGCTGATTCATGAAGAATTATTTCAGCATTATTATAATTCAGGCTCTTTTTTTAATGTTTACTGCATTACTCAGTTATTCAGTGATTTTGATTACTATAGTTCAGACTGTTTTTATGAAAATAGTAACTAAGTTAGCTTACTGCATTACTCAGACATTAAATGTGTACATTTAGCTAGCTGAGTATGTCATATACTACATATCTAAATTAATCTTTAATTAAAAATAAGAGAATAGTTATCATTATCATTGCTAAATATGGTTTATATTTCCATGTGGAATATCATCAAATAACCTAATCAAGTTGTCATCAGTTGCATACTGTATACTAACATAATTACATTACTGCTTAATTACAAAATAAAAAAAACACTTACATGTTTTTAATCCCTATTGTTTAGACTATTTTGAAAATTATAATTATAGTTAAATTCATAGTTCACCCAAAAAATAAAAATTCTGTTATGATTTACTCACTCTCAAGTTGTTCTCAATCTGTATACATTGCATTTTTCTTTTTCAGGTATAAGCTATTGAAGCGAATAAAAACAGAACAAGCAGTTTCTAAACGACTTAGCATTAAATCTTTCCATTGACATGATCATAAATGTTCTTAAATCGCTATCCTAGATAATCTAGATCGCGTCATATAGTGAAATACTGCGTCCGCTCTATGGTCAGCTCATTCATATTCATTAATACGGCTGCGCGTTCCCGCGCTCTTACCTGTGTCTGCTCGTGCTCGTGACTCCTGAAGTAAAGCTGAAGTGCTCCCGCTACACACAGTGACCTGCTCAAACCTTCATCACATATATATACACACACCCGTCCTCTGCTTTTACTGCTCTTCGGACAACCATTAAGGAATGTCAATGCATTCAAACGGAATTCCTGCCGATCCTCGTCCATATTTGGGTGTCGGTGGGTCGAGTTCCGGGCGCGCGGGACGCTCCATATATGGCGCGGCAGACCCCAAAGCACAGTGGGCGGTGCAGGCCCGTGTAAGGGAGTCCGGGGCCACCAGTGGACACAGGGGCCCGCAATGTGGACTGCATCTCAATATAAGGGCATGACAGTGGGTTATGATTGTTTACCATTAAGAAAACACAACTTATTTGCTGGAAGATTAGTAAAGTCATTTTAATTTTAACTAGTGCTGTCAAAAACAATTATCACGATTAATCACATCCTAAATAAAAGTTTGTATTTACATGTATACATCTATAAATTACGTGTAGGCTTATAGTATATGTATACTGTAGTGTTTAGTCTTTAGTTAAAATAGTATTATACACACAACCATACATTAATATGTTATTTATTCAGGTTCCAGATGATATAAATCTCAATTTTAAAACATATATATATACTTATGGCTTGTTTTGTGGCCAGTTTCAGTGCTTTTTGTTAAAAAAAAACTGGATAAAATCAGGTAAACCATGCAGGACACTTCTAGCCAATAAACAGCATGACTTATTGTGGGTGTGGATAGTCTGTTGGATAGCAGTTTCTTCCTCTTCCTTAGAAAGCCACAGAAGAAGTCTTATCCTTAAAAAGAGGATGAAGGAAAATAACATTGAAAAAAGAATCCTGCTTGAGTGCTTTGTTTAACTTAACTTTAACTTAAAGGGATAGTTCACACAAAAATTCTGTCATTTACTCTCCCTTTACTTGTTTCAAACCTTTAGGTTTCATTTTCCCCCGTTAAACACACACACACACACACACACACACACACACACACACACACACACAAAAAAAGATATTTAGAAAAATGTTATAAACCTGTAACCATTTATTTGCATAGTTTTTTTTCCTACCATGGAAGTCAATGGTTGCAGGTTTTGAGCTTTTCTCAAAATATCTTCTTTTGTGTCCAACAGAATAAAGAAATGTATAAACGTTTTAGGAAATACGTGATGATGAGTAAACAACGAGGACATTTTCATTTTCCCTTTTACACAGCCACCATATTAGGCCTTCAAAAGGAGAACGCCAATGTATTTTCTTGTTCATAATCAGGCATTATGTAATAATACTTCCCTGTAAAATAATGTGTCCATAAATTAGCAGTTTTCTGTATTTTGGGATTTGTGTTTTTATTTTTCCTTAATTTATTTATGCTTTTAAATTGCATTGTTGGACCTTGATCTTTCTTCCAACAACTGTTAAGCTAACAGTTTTAATAGTGTTAAAGTTATATAATAGTTTAAAGTGCTATATTGTCTAGGTTTGTGTTGTATATTACGCTACTAAGTAAGTAATGTGTATTTATATAGTGCATTTATCGTGTATGAAAACACACAAAGCGCTTCACAATCATGAGGGGGGGTCTCTCCACTCCACCACCAGTGTGCAGCATCCACTTGGATGTTGCGATGGCAGCAACAGGACAACGGCGCCAGTGTGCTCACCACACACCAGCTATAGGTGGAGTGGAGAGACAGTGATAGAGCCAATTCAGTGGATGGGGATGATGATTAGGAGGGCATGATGGGTAAGGGTTGATGGAGGTAATTTGGCCAGGACATAATAAACTGCCAGTACATTTCTGTTATTTTCCAGACTTATTTCTCTATATATAAGGGTGTCCGAAGGCTCAAATTCCTAAAACTAAAATTTAGGCCTTAAAAGGTCTTAAATTGAATCATTAAATCATTTTAAACAGCTCTTAATTTTCCCATGTCCATGAAAAGCTATTCATTCAGGCCGAAATCATTCAACCAACAATCCATCTCAATAGAACTTTTAACAAATAGGTTTGTAACTCTTTTTACCAATATAGTTTAATTATTTTCTTTACAACAACATTCGTTTAAAAGTAATTTATTTATAGTGAGGACACTGAACTGGAGAGATTAGCTTTTTACATTTTTAAAGAAAGGTTATGTTAAAAAGTGCATCTGTGAAACCAGAGTTTGCTTGTTTTGATACATACACACATTTAATATATGTGGCTAATAAATAAGTAAATTAAAATAGCTTTGATGAGGATAGTAAAAATCTTTTGCATTTCCATTAGAAAAAAAAGATCCTTATGGAGTTTATCCTCATATAAGTCTTAAATTTCATTGATAATGGTCTTAAAGTCTTAAATGTGACTTTATGAAACTTGCAGAAACCCTGATATATGATTTCAAACTACTAAAATGTCATAATAAAAGTCACTTAGTTAAACTGTAGAGTTGAATTTTCAACATCAGAAGGCAACAGAGCAGAGATCAACATCCCATAATGCAATTCACA
Organism: Danio choprae; assembly: GCA_903798125.1. Classification (NCBI taxonomy): domain Eukaryota; kingdom Metazoa; phylum Chordata; class Actinopteri; order Cypriniformes; family Danionidae; genus Danio; species Danio choprae. Next base: position 3,322,777 of record CAIGQW010053927.1, on the reverse strand, counting down.
ACCGTAAATAAACAGAAAACACTAACTAACAGATATGTTTTACAGTGTACATTATGAAAACATTGCGAACACATCGCTAATGACCAACAATATAAGAATAGCCACTCGTCATCAACCCTCCCTAGCTTTTAATGAGCAGGAACAGGATATTACAATGACAGTCCTGACCCTTCAGGCATCTCTGATATATATGTTTGATGCCAAGGTCTAGCCAAGTGGCACAAACAACCCAGTGTCACATTTCCTTCTCCTCCGGTTGCCGTCAGTTTATTTAGTGTCTTCTGGGATTGCAGCGGCTCCTGCCCCATATAGGGTGTCGAGGACCCCCGTAAAGTTCACTAATTTTACCCTCCCTCCCCTATTTTTAGGAGACGTTTGTTTCTCCATCAGTTCAGCTGCTCCACGTACCAGCTGCTGGAGGGGAAACAACAGATGAGTGTCAAAACAAAAGGCTAACAATGCACACCATTAACCACTGCCTTATTACCTGCCTATTATTATTATTAGAAGTAGTGTTCATTAGCACGTATAAAAGTATGATCTTATTTTACATCCCTAATCCTGCACTGTAAAAACTATCTGTTAATTAGGAGTGTCCGTATTTTGTGATGTTTTCTGTTTATTTACTGTTGTGAATTGCATTATGGGATGTTGATCTCGGCTCTGTCCACTTTTGATGTGGAAAATTCAACTCTACAGTTTAACAGAGTGACTTTTATTGACATTTTAGTCGTTTAAAATAATATAAGAAATCATATTTGGAGAAATAAGTCACTTTTTTGAACTTGTTAAGGTTAAAGGTTGTTGGAAGAAAGATCAAGCTCCCATAATGCAACTCAAAAGCAGAAATAATCGGGGGGGAAATAAAAACATGAGTAAATTTACAGATATTTTTTGGTGTAGCCAATACCTAAACCCAGCTGCTACCTTACTATTTATTCATTCATTCATTTTCATTTCGGCTTAGTCCCTTTATTAATCTGGGGTCGCCACAG